>JACTAT010000006.1:4644266-4688319 GCA_014526335.1 Chrysaora quinquecirrha
AGGTATAAGCTACTCCCAAATCTTTGGTTATTCCAATCTGTGGAAATGCGTCCGGGATACTAAGAAACTCTTTAGACAATACATCTATTGGTGCTTTTAAAGTGAAATATTACAATGGTATAGCCTAAGAAATAACAGAATTTCTTATGCTTTTTCTCACATAGAAATAAAACTACAAAAGCGAGCAGGAGCCGAGATTGTTGGTATCGCAACAAGCGAGAAGGACTCAGCCGAATCGACTACAACTAGAAGTAAGCATGTATTATTTATGATGAAGGTGTTGTGGCGTCATTATCTAATCAATCTTGCTCCTGTGTTATCAGGTGCTATGAGCTCAGTTTGGTCGGGCTTGGGCCCAATCATTTAAGCGTCTTGGCCAGGGTCAAGATACCCATAGTTTATCTTCTTTTGAGATCATAGCCACTGACACTGTCAACTTCTTATTTCGGAAACCTTGAAATACACAGTCATATCGTCTACTTCTCACCTAAGGGAACTCAGTGGAATTCACAGTTTACTCTAGTCTATATACAAATACGGGCAGTGCATATAGTATATATTACTTGCATGCATCCTATACACTTGTCTAGTTGTAAATAACACATGAAAGGGGGTAGCCTTACACGGCACTTTCTAGTAATGACCAGGTACTCATTTATATACCAAGGTGGAGAAAGACAAATTTACTAAAACAACTTCCCATCGCCCAACGTTGTTGTAATCTTCCGCACTACAGACAGAGAAACCATGGCTTAAACCCAACTGAACAGATATCAGGAGAAAGCTGGGAGTAACTATTGAAAACAGATATTGTAAACAAAATAGGTCCAAAGTAACTCTGTGTCCTATTCCATTTCAGAGCGTCTTGTAGCATACCTCGATTTCGAGAAATTCAACGGTGCAACCGCTTCAGATGAATCTGGCTTCGATAATAATGCCCAGATGGCAACCGGTACTCTCGTTGCTAAGATTCCGGACAGTAACTGTGGTAACGTAGCTTACCTCTGGTGCACGGACATTAGCTTCCAGAGCACCGAATTCCAAGCAAAACCCAAAATGGCTGTTACTGTTGCTGCTTGGGTATACCTTATCAAAACTGAAGGATCTCACTCAATTTTCCACACCGTTGGAGCGAGTCACCCAATGGGACAGTACCACTTTGAAGTCAACTACGGAAATGTCCGTTGGTTCCACAGAAACGAGAGCCAGAATGTTGTTTTCGAGACCGAGGCCCACGAAGTCAAACCACGTGAGTATATTCACAAAATTATGAGGAGAGTAGTAACTTTCTTCTAGTATGTAAGCCATTGAGAATCTAGTGCATGATGCATATGAAAATGGTGCGGATTGCAATGTCATAAACAATACCTTTTCTTGCCAGAGTCCCTTAGAGGCCAAATGCAGCTCTAATATTGAATGTTAGCTAATCTAAAGAGAAAAATTATGACTCAAATTAAAGGTTTACTTCATAAATTACACGACCATTTCACTCATGAAGGACGTATGATCTATAGATGGAAATTGGCCACATACTTTTCTACTATACAATACCATAATATACCATCGTACTGCAATGTACCATACAATACTATACAATACTATACTATACTATACTATACTATACTATACTATACTATACTATACTTTACTATACTATACTAACTTTACAAAATACTATACAACATGACACTAAATTTCACTAAACAGGATTTTATGCCATACTGTGTTTAAATATGCACATAGTATACCATACGATTGTACAAAACTACTCTATGTGAAACTTCACCATGCTATACATAACTATGCTAATACATAATTATTTACTCTGTTTCGGTGTACTGTAAAAAACTTGCATGCATCCTACCACAATGTTAAACAAGGTTTGAAAACCATCTAAACCGAGGCCAATGAGACTGGTCTCGTGGTTATGTCCAACGACTGGTCCGAGCTTGAGTCTCGTCTAAACCGTCTTCTTTTATTTCTACAGACGAATGGACCCACATTGCTGGAACATACAATGCAAGCAACGGACTCGCAAACGTCTACATCAATGGAGAAATTAGGAATCGTTCAGTTGGCTGTGGATTTCTGTCCCGTGATTGGGGTTCAGAGGCTAAAATTGGTAACAACAAAATGCATCGACCACTTAGTGGCTTGATTGATGAGTTCAGGCTTTATAACTACGCCTTGAGTCCTGAAGAGATCAAAGCTCTTTACGAGAAATGCAAATTTGGATCTGGAGGTATGTAGGGCTTAGGCTCAGGTCAAACAATCAAACATTGTTTGTCAAATATTTCAAATTTTCTTGTCCTGCAATATGTTTAACCCCCGGGCCACGTTAAAAAAACTGTTCGTCAGAAATTTATTGCAAGCAAAAACTTGAATTTCGCAAAAAACATTGCTGATCAATTTCTGTTGGTCAAGCAATCTGTTGTGACTAGGCCAAACGTTAAAAAATTGCTCGGAAAAAAAATTCCAAATGTTTGACAGGCAACAATTAATAATTTTGCTGAAGCCTTGCAAATGCACCAAAGATCTTAGGTGTCTGTTCAGTCTTGTTTCTGTGTTGTAAGCACGTAAGGCCTGATATTCTACAAAATAGGGAGTATAGCAAGCAACGCAACGAGGGTTGTGTTGTTTAGTACGTCAAAGTCTAATTAATACGATTACAAGGATCACGTATTTAAAACTGAATCTTGATCAAGAAAATCACTTGCTTTTTTTATCTCAACAGCAAACAACTTGAACGAGAAGACTGGAGGTTCAACTTCAAGATCTGAAGGAATTACAGCCATTGCCGGAGACAGCAAAGACGACGCAGACACTTCAGCTTCAAACACAGGTCAGGCAACCGATAAACAAAGTAACGTCAAATAACAATAACTGAGACAACATCACTAATTAATTTTTATCAGTAGCTTTTATCTGAATTCGGGAGCTGAGAAAATTAGTGCAAGTGGCTAGCTCGTAAATGAGAATACAGCATCATATGTAGTGAACATACTAGATGGGTAGAGTATTAGTTGAGGGTGGTGAGAGCAACGGAGAAAAGTGTTGATTTCATAGGCACAAAAAGCCAGGTTATAGAAATATCTTTAACTATAATATCTAATATTGTCTAAATATCTAAATATTCTATCAGCTAAATGCGGAGTCTTCCTTACTAACACTAACCATAGCTACTAATTACCTCTACTAGCACTAACCATTGACTAACCAAAATTGAAATTAATCTTTACAGCTGAAGTTAAGTCTTCTGACACCGTTCAAAAGGAACACAAACAGCCAGAGAAACAGCAGACTGATGGCCCAGTACCAGAAAAAAAGGAAAGCGCCTCGGATAGCGTTTTGAAGAAATCTCACATCGCATTCTAAACAAGGAACACTCATTAATAAACAACTCTCTTACTAACCAAAAAGGAACATTTGAAGAATTAATACTAGATAGCTAGAGTTTTGTGAACTTTCCAGACCCAATAAAATACTCAAGAGCAGAGAATCGAGACCTGTAGCCGTTTCTATCACAAGTGACTCACGATCCATTGCAAAAGTTTTGGAAAAAACATCGTATTTTAAGCAATGTTTTATAGAGATATTTTTGACATAAATGATAGCTTTATCCTCTATTATGAATAATGTAAAAAGTGACATGATTAATTAGTAGGAATTGACTTAACTAATTGTTTCATTTAACAGAAATTATTGTTAAACCAAAGATGGGATGGTGCAAGGCTAGCTAAAAAAAAAAGATATACAAGGTCGGCAACCATGCAGCTAAAAGCTATTGTTGTGAGCAAACTGACATATATCTACTGTATCCTATCAAAATCGAATAGAAACTCAGAGTAATGTGTGAAAAAGCAATTCTTACCAAAACAAGCATTCGACTTGTTCCATTTTCACAAATGGTGATCATCTTTGTCACAGCTAAAGCCTTGCAGCATCCCATCGAAGGTAACACTTTGTAACAAACGCTCTGAGATAACCATCATGAAATAAATTAGAAATAAAATCAAATGTGACTTTTAATACCTAACATCTCTTCTCTACGAAAAGCTTTTATAACAACAATAACTTCATAGTATCAGCTTCCTGCGCAATGACACAAAAACCTCAAGAGCATTGAGAAGCAGAGGTCCGCTAACCTTGAACCTTATTTTTATGTCTTTAGACCCTTGAGCCTCCAGCCTGAGTTTGCTATACACCTCATTACACAAGAGCTTAGGCTGTGTTCTCGTGTACAGTATCACCCCGGGTAATGTATGTGCAGTACAGTGGAGGACGTGTAGTACATTGGAGGATATTCAGAACAGTGGAGTGATATCATCAGTACAGTGGAGGGATATCATCAGTACAGAACAGTCATTATTGAAAACCCTCCACCGCACTGATGATATCCCTCCACTGTACTGAATATCCTCCACTGTATAGCACACCCTCCACTGTACAGCGCATACATAACCCTGGGTGAGTATGCGCATGGCAGACGTGTGAAATTCTCGTCTACAGCTCGCATGCGTGATTGTTCTAGGCCGAAGGACCACACCAGATTATGCAGACTTGTAGATCATTTATCTTCCGAATAAAAAATATCGAATGTTTGCCGGTCGCTTTGTGTAAAACGCGATGCATTACATTATCTCTCGCGTGATAGACCATAACGTTTTGAGTAATTCAATTCAATTATTCGTTGACATTGCATATACTTTCCAACCAGGTAACGACCAAGCGGGCTCTTAAACAGAAGACAACGTACCTCCACTAGATGAAGAAATAAACTTTGCTGCCATGCATCTAATTGAACTGAATGAAACCAAGTAACCTGAAGACAAGACAGAAAACATTCATTACTAAACGAACCTTTGAAGGAAAACATCGACGACGAAAAAAATCATTATCATCTGCTGACAATATGACAGTACCATTAGCAGTACAGTAGCATTATTTTTATGATATACATACCTATAATGATATAGATCTGAACATTTACATTCAATTGTAGTTTAGTTTGCATTATCCGGCCTATCGGTTATCTCGACCGGGGCTATTCGGTTATCCGGCCTCACACGAGATTTTTCGAAATCCAAAATTTCCGATAATCCAAAATTCCGGACAATCAAAAATATATAATCACAGCAAAAACCGGTAAAAAATTAAGAGGAGTAGTTTTTTTGATCAATTCTTCTTAAAAAAGGAATTCTCAGTTGCCAAACACCATTAAAAATGTGTCCATAGTTAAAAATTCTTGACGGACCGGATAATCGAAGTCCAGATAAACCAAGGGTCAGATAATCGGAAAACAACTGGGAGGTGTCGTTTTTATCATGGATTGAGCTGAAAATTTTCAACCAAACTCTTTCATAATAGTAACCAGTATATTCTGGATGGAGACTGTCTTGTTTCTTGATAGGCTATAGGAAGCAAAAACACAGGAAGAAAATGCAATTTTGCTTGGTTTTTCCAACATCCAGCACTTGAGGAAGTATATTGTTTCGTTCCTGGCAAATCAGTATATTCAATGCCACTTTCTACACAATGCGATCTGAACCGAAGAGGTAGAATTAGAAAGTACGCTTTCGGAAAAAATAGTTATACCAAGAACAACTCGTCAAAATAGCCAACTTCGAATGCTAGATTTTCTGTATCAAAACTATATTCGACAATTCGAGTTTCACGTTTCCTAGTTTCATAGAGTATGAGCAAAACATACCTAGGTTGCAAAATGCATACTAACTGTTTAGTTTCTATTCAGCTTGCGTTAAAAATGACCCCTCCATGGTCAATATAAATGATGGCTACTATCTGAAATACAGTTTAATAGTTTTTTCTTATTAATCGCGTATAGCATATTATTACACAGCTAGCGTACGTTTTGTTATTACAATGTTTTTCATTGAAGATTTCTTTATTCTGTTGACATCATTATGAAATACCGATTCGATTTATAAGTTTTCGATAGTTAGCGAGTGTGATATTTTATTCAACTGTACTATGTCTTTATAAAAAGTACTTGTATTAAAAATTGAAATCGTTTTCGTAATCCCATCGATCGGTTCTGTGAAGAAAGAAGGAGTTCGTTTTCTGAAGTGGGCTCATTGATCCAGGGGTATCCCGGGTATCCAGGTGTTTAAAATATTCAATTCGGCATCACATTCTGATAGGTGCATTTCTATCCGCATCTGTGTATAATCTCACCTTAGTCAATCGTTTCGATACGTTGATACTCTGAAGAGCGTCATTCGAAACAAGCTTTTAAGTATGTCCAAAAATGTTTCCGCTGTTCTTCGCAATTTTGAATCATAGATCCATTACAGGTATATTACATTTTGAGCTGAAGTTCACTAATCATAAATGATAAAATAACAGAAAAAAGAAGAAAAGACCACTTAGCTTACTGCTTGCTTTCAGCTAGAGAGCGCGGGGAAGAGTTGAATAAATATAGTGTAGGCAGAAACACCGCGGCGCAAGACACAAAAGACAACTATGTTTTTTTAGTTGCTATTATTTCGCCCTGCCAAGCAGGGCTTCTTCAGAGTGTGATCGAATACAAAATTTAATGTTAAAAAATGTTGTATTCAATCACACTCTGAGGAAGCCCTTGCACCGCGGTGTTTCTGCCTACACTACATGAACGATAAATTACCTTCAGGTAGCAACTTTGAAAGTTGCTTGCAATGTTGATGTTTTCTGATCTTGCTTCAGGTAATAGCAAAATGGTCGAATGTTTGTCTGCAATAAAATATTAATCAGTTTCATATCAAAACATCATTTTCAAATGCATACTCAAACACATCAATTTCAACAGAGTAAATATATTCGGACTTATCAAGGCTGTTTCTGACACCGTATTAGACATGATAGTCACCACTTATCATGACAAGCCTTTGATATTTAGTTAGGCAACGTTTTGGGAGAGACCCGGAATAGGAAAGAAACCACACTTCTCATTGCCCGATGATGGGAGACGTCGGATCTCTCCCGAAACGTTGCCCAACTAAATATCAAAGGCTTGTCATGATAAGTGGTGACTATCATGTCTAGTACGACATCCATTTCAATCACAAACCATAGATACCAATGTACTTCCAACCAAAAAGCTGCTTATGTATTTTGACGAGCGACAACCTTTCAAGGACACAGCATACTTCAAGAGCATTGAGATTGCAGCTGGGAGCAGTAGCTATCTACTTCATGTATTAATCATCAAAGTGAGTGACAGACAGAAAATCGGTGTAAGATGGCAAAATCAAAAAATATCAGAATAATGACTTGCCACTCATTTTCTTCCACGAGCTTCTTTGAAACTCTTCTTCAGTTTTAATCATCAAGAAGTCTTCAAGAATTTCAACAACACCATTGCTAAGTACAACAGCAGAATGCACTTTGCGCAATGGTGATGTATATTTTTAAAACATTTTCTGCTATAAAGAAAAACCAAAAAATGTTTGACAAGCTTTGTTTTGCAACCTTGGTAAACGGTCGAAACATTTAGTTTGACAAGCAAATTTGAAAACAGTGTTTGACAAACAATGTTTGATCGTTTGGCGAGTATTATTTTGCGATGGGGCTAAGCGATAAAACAATTTGCCTCGCTAGCAAAATGATATCAAGATTCAAAGGTATAAAAAGATTGAATCCACAAAAAAGGTTTTCATTTTTCTGCACTTGACGGTTGGAACAGCTATTATCTCTCTCGCAATATGTCACTTAGCATCACGAGATCGCTCTAACAACAAACACAGAGCGTGCACGGTTTTTTTTAATAAGGTTTTTCGTCTGATGTGCTGTTCGCAAAATAACAATTCACAATGGTAATATCTCATTTTTCTGCGACACCGGTTGTGACAACAAAGGGGCCAAAGTAAGTGGAGATTGAAGAAAATTCTGAACCGCGAATCCTTTATCACGATCTTTGTGCAAGCCATCCAAAATCACCTTGTCTGGTTGCCGGGTGCATTTGGTTGATTATAAGCTCAAGCCCCGCATCAAGGGAGCACCCTTCGCTCGAGGTCTTCCTTTCATTTGGTGGAATTCTTTACTTCGTCGAACGAATTTTTCATTCCAGATTTGACCGAAAGAATTTCTAGACATTATCAAAAATCCCTTGCCTAACAACAATGATATTAACAGTTATTAAGTGTTGCATCACTCGGAGTATTTTCAACGCTCAGCAATTGAACTTAAATAACGATGACTAAACATGCATCTCAGGTCAAAATGTTTTTGTAAACAAAGTTCAGGCTAGAAACCCGTCAAGCCAGAATTTGTCCTAAATTCACTAAGAAATAGCCCACTTTTTCTGTTTTCCTTGGCTTGGCTTGCAGAGGGCCTGTTCTTGCTCTAAGCCAGGGCCTCACTGGCTTCTCACGCGGTAAAACTCTTATCGTTTCTGATTTTCTTCCAGAAACCGTGTGTAGGGGGCGATATAAGATTTAAAATAAAGCGTTATTGAAAGTAAAATGAAAGTAGAGTAACAACAACAACAAAAAATGGAAACTTACGGTGCATAGCTGGCTTTCAAAACATGTCTCTGAAGTTTCTCCAAGTTTGGATGCAAAATCAAGGAATCAACAATCCTTAACGAAAGTGCTCTTTAAACTTTGAAGTATGCTTTATCTTAGCGTTTTTGCAACTTGCAAGTTCAACAAACGCACTTGAATTCTTCATTATATTAAGAACTTCTTCTCGTCTATCTTCGAACTCGCTGCACTTTCTAACAAACGTGGTAAGGACAACGAGGAACGCTACGAGCTAGCGTTTTCTGTCCGACTGCTAAAAATGAACTTGCTGAATGAATAGAAATTCAATGTGACTTGAGTTTTTATACTTGCTCCCAAGATTCAATAGTTTGTGCATAAATCGTAGCTCCCAAGATACCTCAAACCACAGCTTCTGCGATTATGCTGGCGCGAAAGTAACTTAAAATCTGCAACTTTACAGTATCACGGGCCAGAAAGTTTGCACAGTGGCTGGCTTTACGATGTTTTCTCTTGAAGCTAGTGAGTTTAAAAATCTAGTGTCCCTTTGGGATTTGAAATTGTAAGTTTGTGCATGAAGGCCTGCTTTTAAAAAATAAATGATTTTTGGAAGGCCCTGGCCAAACGATCAAACATTGTTGGTCCAACATATGAAATTTGCTTGTCAAGAAAAATGTTTTTAAACTTTTTCAAAAACGTCGCGCCACAAATTTTGCTTATTTTTTGCTTGTAAAGCGATGTTTGATCGTTTGGCCGCCTTTCTAACATTGCTTGTCAAACATTTCATTTGTTTGTGACAAACTGCAACAACTTGCAACATTTCACCACCTGGCAACATTTCATAGCAATAAGGCGTTCGTGCTTGCGCATTAGCAAAAATGTCGTCGTTCAAAAGTGTTCGAAAGCAATGTTTTTGGACGTGGCCAAACGGTCAAACATTTGTTGTAAAGCATATGTGAAATGTTGGACCAACAATGTTTGATCGTTTCGCCAGGGCCTGACTAAATTTGTAGCGTGATAGTTTTAAAAGTTCGAAAACATTTTTGCCTGAAACAAACAAAAAATGTTGGAGGAGCAATGTTTTTTGGGATGTGGCCAAATAGTCAAACAATTTGCTTGCTCAACAATGCTTGATCGTTTGGCCAGGGCCTAATGGTGCCTTTTTGGGAGTTTTATCTCTGAAAAAGTAGACATGGCAGGCTTCTGATTGAGGATCTAAAAAACCTAGTTTTTTTGAAAAAAGGAGACTTTAGAGAGAGTTAATTTGGAAACAATGTCTTTGCAAAGATTTGAAAACGACTTTTGCAACAAGAGAGTTTGGCGCCTGCGAAGTCTCCTATTTTCCTGATAGTTTCCATAGAAGAAGGGTTTTTTGATCGCTCGGAAGTCTCGAGAAAAAAAGGAAAAAAGTTCCCAAAGAACGCACCCTAAATGCCCGAGCCAAAGAAGGATAAGAAGTACTTTTTTGTACAGCATTACACGCTTTTTTCATAAGGAACCACTTTATAAGGAATCTACATGTAGAAGGCCCGAAAATTTAAAGAACTTATACTACTAAAGAGAAAATCACTAAGGAACTTTTCATTGTTGAATATTTTTATCAATGCAAACAATCCAGAATTAGAAAGCCCGTTCCATTCATTTGCAGTCGAAAATCACATAAATTATACTTTACGCATCACGCATGTATCAAATGTTTCCTTGAGTAGTCTCGAGCTTTGCTTACATGCAAATGTCTCTGTACGGTAGTAATTAAACTGTATGTGCAGTTAAAATTAAGGAACTATTAAGGAACTTTTGGAAGCACAATCGCCTCAAAAGAGGTCAAAAAATAAGGAATTTTAAGAACTAGGCCTTGAGGTAGGTTCTTTATAAAAAAAGCGTGTATCCAAAGATCTCTATATACAATGCCCTTGAAGATGCAGGAACTCGCACAAAAAGTTTTTAATAAATGTGGCAATGAATTGCAGGGTTGTGCGCGTTAATAATTCTTGATAATGATATTGATTACCGCGTGTCGAGGGGCCTACCCGCGGCAATTCAGACTGTGATTTTGACAACGTGCTTTAAACTAAATTAAGTTACCTTAAAATGATACTTACTGATTGATGGCAATTTTTATTGATTCAATATTGCTAATCAACAAATTTAAAAATCATTACTAATTATATATACTATATTCTTTGTATAGTGCATATAACGGACACCTGTGGAGCAATGTTAGAGACCGTTGTAGAAAGATGTCTATTGGAACTTAATGTGATGAAAACCAGCTAAAGATATAAGTAAAAACAAGGAAGAATGGGATAACACGACTGCTACTAAGACCTACAACACCAGACGCACGATCTTGCTCTTTGCAAATCTTCTCTTTTCCAGCTGATAAACAAAGTGCATAGTCCATAACATGGAAAATGTAATTCTGCTCTACAACGCCATGTAACAGATGTGCTCTGGGTCCGCGGGAATACACGCCTGGAAAAAGCGAATAGTAGTAACAGTGATATATACTGCATTATATATACTGCACCACTGATGCTAAGCTTCTCTTTAGAAGGTATTCAGTATAATGGTAGATAATAGTAGATAGATAGATAGTTAATGTATTGAATACAGAAATCAAGACGCTGTATGCTCCCAAATTCGTATGATACGCTTATTTTAAACTCTGATTATTTCTGGGATTACTCGACAGGCAGCTAATGCTATCGAGGGAGCATGTCAACTTATGGTGTCCATAAGGACACCATAAACGTCGCCAAATAAAAAGGGGAATGATACGTCTAAGAAGATTTTTACACAGGAGTCTTAATAAACAAGGGGTTGCAATTTTCGACTTGTGAGTTATAATGGTAGCTTTCTTGTAGAAACGTGAAAACAAGGTTGTTCCCCGATATACAGATAAGACAAATCTCCTTCAGATAAAATTAATAAAAAGGGGTCCTAATAAGTTCGGAGGTGGGAAAAATTTGACAAAATTAACAATCGTTCCCCCGGTTTATTTTGCACTAAACAGAAAGTGTGTCCTGTCCATTTTATCGAGATGTGGTAACGAAGTAGGCTGAGAGGCCAGTTCTGTGTGGATAGAGTTCGTTTTCTCACTTGCAGTCTTCCAATAGTTTAATTGGCTATCCCGCTGTATCCCGCAAGCTGATTGGTGTTCAAAACACAATACCCATCTAGCTTCACCTTTCTGGTTGGTGCATTTCGACTTGCATATGGGTATAAATTCCGCATTAGTCGATTGCTTCGTTCTGTTTCTGACGTTTATCCTCCAAGGAGTGCCAGAGGAAGAAAGATTTTAAGCATGTCGAAAGAGATTTCCGCCATTGCTCGCAATTTTGAAGTTTTGTACAGCTCAAAAAATTATAAATACCACTTGCAGGTGACTAAAGTCCACGTTTGAAATGCCTTTGAAAGCACACTGTACACTTCGAATTCTGGCAATCATATATGACCATAGCGTCCTTTATTTGTATTAAAGGAATGATAATTCAGGACATTCTTGAATCCAAACTACATAACTTACCAACATCTTCGCCACCATGAGTTTCAGAATCCAGTGGAACTAAACTTTGTTGTTTGTACGACTTGGCACTTGTATTAGTCGAAGCAGGGTCGTCACGTAAGGCATTTGTCTTTGCTCCTGGTCCATTCAAGTAACCAAGGGTAGTCCAGCCTTTCTTATCCATTGCCGTACCAGAACCAGAAACAGCAAATATCGGGTTGCCACGTTTCGGGTATCCAGCGATCATAAATGTGTGCGAGTGATCTGCAGTTACGACAATCAGTGTTTCCTCTGAAAAAAGATATGAAAGCATTCAGAGACGTACGTTAGTTTGTAACAGGATTAGCTAAAACCTCGTATCCGTAAATCACGTGATCTTCTTATGACATCTATCAATCATTGTAATCCTTGGTATAAATCATGTAATCTATGTAATTTAAGAGTTTGTTCTTAGTTGTTAGTGTTATGAATTGCTATTATAATGTGTACGCACAACGCATTTCCTCTCTCTCAAGTGTTGGGATTAAGTGCAAGAAATCATCTCGTCTAGACGGGATGAAATATGAGCGGGGTATTTTTTTTCCCGGTGTTAGATGAAAAAAATCAGCTCGGCAAAACAGGATGAGAGGTTTATTCTCCTTGCGCGGGAAAATTGAAACCTTGTTTCTCACTTAAAAGATCTTCATAAAAGTGTTATGGAGTGTTGTGAAATTATCAGTTTCTTAAAAGATCTTCATAAAAGATCATAGCCGAAGACCATCTAAACTGCCTTATTTTGGCACCTTCGCATGTAGCGGCTGTCTTATCTTATCGACCAAACAATTACGTAGTTACCTTCTTTTGTCATTGAGTGTGCTTTCGCAACGGCATTAGCCATTTCAACAGCATCATGCAGTGCATTGTATGCATTTCCTGCATGGTGGCCATGATCAATGCGTCCACCTACAAACAAAAACAAGAATTTAGTAGAAAGATTTAGGATTCGAAATCCCAAGACGCAAGCTTATTTGTTATCAGCAAGGAACGTATTAAGTAGCTAAATACAAAACAAAACAAGTGTGAACACAAATCTAGAAATCTAGAAACATAGCTGCGTCCATCAAACGAATATGAAAAAAGCCAGTGCTGCAATATCGATACAACAACCAAAACAACCAATTTTCGGGAAATATCTTGCCAGGCGATTTATTGTCCAAAAATAAAGTGAAAAAAACGAAAGCTTTTAAGAGCAGAAAATCGCCACTTTTTAGTTTTTGAAAGTCTTTAGGTTAGATAGACAAGTAAATGAATTAAGAACATCATCGTGGATTTTCTAACCTTGTTTTAATTTTGCAGTGATACTTCGGCAACCATTTACGGATGCCATTACCAAACTGTTCATGTTGGGTTCAGTTTGATAATGGCATCCGTATGGTCGAAATATCACTGGAAAATTTAAACAAGGTTAGAAAATCCACGATGATGTTCTTAATTTATTCACTTTTTTAGGGAAAGAGGTGACCCCAAATTCATAGAAAAAGGTAAGTTCTGGGACAGACTTAGCACCACTGTCCCCATAGGGACATGACCGCCGCTGACAAAAGCAGATGAACTGCAGAGACGAATTCCTCTGTGGTAAATTCATATTGACTATGGTCAATGCTCACCCTCATTCTTAAAACGAAAAATATAACCACGGATTACCTTCTACCAGCAAGAAATAGCCTTTTGAATTCTTGTTCAACATGTTAATTGCGAATTCTGTCATGCTTGTCAAGGATGGTTCGCCTCCCTTGTCTGATAATCGGTTGGCAGCATACTGCATATGACTGGGTTCAAACAGACCTATGGAAAACAAATGCAACTTTTGGCAGTGATTGCAGTTATTGAACACTTGAATTCCTATATCCTTTCGAAACAATGGACTATCTAGAACTAACTCAATGTTTACATGAGCAAAAGGGGATCGGATCTAAAGTGGATCGGATCCAGAAGTTCTAGCCTTGGTACGGATAGGCCTTCCGTTTACACGAGGCACGGATCCGATCCACTTTTGGGCCTAGCAATTCACGCATGCGTGGTAATTGAATATTTCTACTATACAATTTCAATTATTATGTTATTTATAACGATACTTTCGAAGAGAGCATTTTGATCGGATCCACTTAGTTAACACGATGCAAAGGTAGTTCGGATATAACCTGAAACGCTTTTCAAAGCCAACCAGAAGTAGGTAGGCTCGGGCGTTCGTTGTAAAACGTTGAGTTCGTTGTATTCCTCGTATCCAAGGAAATTATTACCCTTCAAAAATCCTTAATTAAAACAGAGGACTGGCAAAAATGGCCGCCACATAATCAAGAAAAAAGTTAAAAAGAAAAGAGAAGGAAGAGAGTATTCATTTTAAGATCTACATAAAGAACTTTTAGAACAAGGCCGGATCCCGGCAAGATCTTTTCACACCGCAAAACCTTTGAATTAACGAAAAAAAGCAGATTTTTGAGAAAGCAAATCCCAAAGTTTAAAAGAATACGAATTCAAAAACAAGAGAGCTACATCGAAAGAATTGCTCAGGCTTAGGTGGCAGTATTACAAATAACGCAAGATTGGAAAGGTTAGCAAATAACAATATTAAGAGTTTCTTAGGAACAGAAGTAGTATAAGAGCCAAAACAATTTAAGCTAACTCGTTAACCCACCAAGTACATGATTAACTTTGTTGATATCCAATTTTCGAAACTGTGTTTCATTCCAAACATATGACCATTTGTCGTTCACTTTGGTTTTGCTTGTCCATTCATTGACCAAGTTCCTCCCATCCATTCGCCTTCCTTTTGAACCATACTCTGGATCTACAGATGTATTCGGCATGAAGTTACGCCTGCCACCTCCCATTGCTACTTCAAGACCATCGCCATAAGGAAATTCGATAAGCTGACGAGCTGTAATAAGAAATAAATTGGTCAGCCTAAGGTCTAGCCTAAATTTCAATTTAGAGACACAAAAAAGTTGTGGAATGGTCTATAACAATTAGGACTCTCAAAAGTTTCCAGCAAGTTGGCTCCTAAGTGGGCCTTTCTAAGGCCATATACTATCAGTCCAATTTAAACGATTTATTCATTGCATTAGCATTATAAATTTGTTTTCAAATAGGCCTACACTTTTTTACAAGAATGCTGAAAATGTTGTCCAGCCTCGACATATTTTTTGAGCCTGGATATATTCTTGAAGAATTCTAATTTTTTCAAATCTGATAAGTTTTCATGGGAACACAGTTAAAATAAATTTCAAGTCATTACGAGAAAATGTTCAAACCGAAGAAAAATTTAAGCTATTATAGCAATAAGGATGTGATTTTCTGTTATGAAAATCGCAAAAAAGGCAATTGCTGAAAAAACAAGATACAAATATATCGGCTGAGGCTGAGCCATGTTCTTAAAATATTGTTCAAGGAAAGAATAATTCTGATCCAGAATATTTTTTTGAACAATATTGTTGTAGGAAAGAGTGTAGGCTTTTGTTACGAACTATCAGCTGGACCAAATAGAAGGCTACGAAAAGCAACGAACTAGGAAATAAAGGAATTGGTCCTAATTATCATAGAACATAAATGTTGTTGATAAATGTTGCATTTCACTACTGGAATACCTACCAATATCGGAGCATGACTTGTCTGGTAACTCAGCATCGTTCTCCCATCTTCTTGAAGCTGAATGTGCATACGCAGTGGACGGCGTAGCGTGAGTGAGGCGAGCAGTCGTCACAACACCAGTAGCTAGACCTTTGATTTCAGCTAATTCCACCATTGATAGTACACTAGTTTTTGGAAATGACTTACAGTTTGCAAATTCTACTTTGTCGTCCACTGAAATAACACCTTAGAAAGCAAAATTTTCATTAATTAAGGGTAATGGTGATCTTAAGAGGACAGATTACTAGGGTAAGTTCTCCTGTTTGGCAAAACCTGGTTTAGGATCCCTCTGGGGTCCTGCACCCTTACATCATTTACCAAACCGTTATTTCTTCCACTCATAGATTTTCTTAAAGAAAAAAGGGCAAAATACGAATCGAGAAGTTATTGCTATCCGTGAGGAGAGTGGGACTTGCAGAGACAGTAAGTTCTTTTGTAAATACGGTTTTAGACAGAGCAGACATATTGGTCCAGAATTACATCCAACAGTTACCTGTCTTATCTTACCTGCCTTTGACTTTACGCCGGTCATAAATGCCGTTGCCGTTCCAGCGGAGTCTGGCGTCTGTTGGTCTGTGTTATACGTCTTTGAAAGTGCGGCATAAGGAAACTTTTCCCAGCTCAGGTAACCTTCTTCTCCTGTAACAAAGAAGAGCCAATCAAATGAAAGTCTCAAGAGAGATGAATAAACCTGGTTTCACTTAATATTTTTCGTCGGCGACCGTCGTAGAGGCAATTCTGCGATCATCGCAGACAATCAAATCCAAATGAAAAGAGCTAATTTTTTACTCATCGCAAAGACAGTCTGCAGACAGATGCTGCTATAAAGTCTTAATATTTTGTCGCACACTGTCGCAGCTTTAATTTGGATTTGGCAGTCTGCGATGGTCGCAGTTAAGCTGCGTTGATCTGCGACATATATTATCTGCGACGGACGACGACGTAATACAATAACTCAAAACCACCCTAAACAGGTGAGGAGGTAATGAAAATAAGCGATTCGTAATATATTACACGTGGCAACCAGAAAAGAGAATTCAACATTGTCACAAGGATAAATGGTACGCTGATTAGCCCAATTAATAAATGCGTAGTATAAGAATTACCTAACAGAAAGTGTGACGTAAAAATGTTGAGTTCACGTGAGGTTAATTTGCCACACGTAATACAAGAAGAAACAAATGAAATCAACAAAGTTTAGGGGGGGGGTTCTTCTGAACATCCAAAACCTTCCAAAATTCGAATAAAAGGAAAGCTTCCGAAAACAGAATTCAGAATTTTATACAAATTTTATACAAATATCTCTTTTCAATAGTCATGGCACTAAATATGTAATTGAAATTAAGGAACTATTAAGGAATTCTTTGCACTACAAATGGATCAAAAGAGGTCCAAAATAAGGAACTTTTTGAACTAGACCTTAAAATAAAAATGCTGTTTGCTTACCTGTTTTGCCATTCAGTTGTCCTTGCAATATTCTTGCAGCTGTTACAGTGCTAATACCCATACCATCTCCAAGAAATAAGATGACGTTCTTCGCTTTGCTAGTAATTTGTTTCAGCTTCAACCCATCGTTAATAAACTTCTGTCCTTGTTCAAACCAAACGTCTTTCTCCTGTCGCTTGTAAATTTCAGAAGAACTTTCGCTTGCTAGGGGAAAAGCAGTAATTAACGAACACAATAAAACCTTCGAAATTAAACGAATACAACTTTTCAACGAACGGCCGACATCATGGAAGTATTTTAGTCAAACTGCAATGTTTTACTATCTTAGTGCTTGTATTCTTGATTTCATGAGCGTTCATCAAAGTTAACGACGTTATAAGGGCTCAAACCAGTCGAAGTGAACAGTTACTTTTCTCACGCTCATTAAATCAATAATATAAGCGCTAGAAAACATTTTAAATAAAACTAAATTTTGGATGATTTATATGATTTTAGCATCGAAAACTCAATATCGTGAAACTTTGAAAAAAATCAGAAGCAAAATCGTTTCGGAGTATAATAAAAAGACGAATCAAATATACTGTAGCTTTTGCAAATGATGCAAATGTTTGAATTCGTCAAGACGAAGACGGAAAAACTTTCGGGAAAGATTCTGTCCGAAAATAAGATTGTCCGAGACAAGATATTAATTAGGTGCGATTAGTCTTACTTAAAATCCAGCCGTTCGTACAAAGTCGGGTATACAATTTGTATACTTTTAAGGTCGGGTAAATTTTTAAACAAAATTGGCATAAAAATAGGATAGCTCGGGACCTTGGATGGCATTATTGGCACGTTCCCAACCGAAATCTGGTCAAGTGCCCACCTCTTCCCCCTGAACTGCACATGTTGGAATGTAGCAGTGAAGTGTTAATATTCGCGAGAAAAGTCTTGTCAAATTCAGTTGCTTTCCAGTTGGAGCAGGGCGAGAATGTCGAGGGGATAGTGCCGCATCGCTGACTTTTTTAATGCAGATACAAATGCCGAAATGGCCATTGGTCCGTTATTACAAGTCACGGAGAAACCGGAAGTTAAATCGGGAAACATTAGTAACGGAAACACGCAAGGCACGTAACGAAAATAAAGAGATTCAGACTCAACATGACAAAATTAAAAGCAAACTATAAAGGAAAATATAACGATTTGACTTGTGATGGATGCAGAAGAGACGAAGAAACTACAGAACATATCGTAAAATGCAAAGAATGCAAAGCAATGTTCAAACTCGCAAAGTTAACCCAGGATGTTATGACAGCATCAACGACAGAAATGTTAAGTATTGCGCAGTGTGCCAAAGATATAGAAGAATATAAATAAAGCATTAGATTGTGGTAGAGGAGGACAATGGGAGGGAGAAAAATAATACAATAGATGTGTTGAGTCTTGCACGTTTTATGAACTGTGCTCAGCGCAATTTGAAGAGGACTCTGCGAAAAACCACGAAAACCACGAACCTAATATCCTAAAATTCAAATTTTAACTATTTAAACATATAGGCAAAAATTTAACTGCATTTCGAGACTGGGTTTTACCATATTTAATTGTTTTACTACAATTAAGTAAGAAAAAGATAACCTCTCAAAACGCTAAAAACAATTCGAAAGCCAAAACGATCAATAATAAGCAGGTTGCAAATTTCAGAAATCGAAAGTAAAATTTCGAAACAATTATTTCGCATTCAGGTAGCTGCATGGCCATGCTAGTGCTATTATTGCAGGCTATTATCATCAAACAAGTTTTATAGAAAATATGTAACAAAGTTTTAAAAGGGCTTTCACCTTTTTAGCAACAAGACTTGCTCGTTAGAATAAATAAACAAGACGCATACATAATTCCTGCTGCAAGCTAGAGGGCTGCAGGCTTCAGCAGTTCAGCTACTTAGCTACTTGGTCAAATGAGCAATATTAGGCCTACAAAAAATAAGAACTCACCTCTGAGTGGTACAGACAAACAATATACCATGCAGCAAGCGAAAAAGGCGAATAACGTCAGCCAAAACGAGGACATCGAATTCGGTGACATCTTGTTATGCGTGCACGACTTCGCTCAAAATGACACCTGAGAATGTAAGAGCAACAGAGTTGAATTACCGTGTTTGCTATTTGACTGCTGAAGCAAACAGGTGTCGCTGTCCCCCGGTTATCGATTTATGGCACACTGGAGTTAGCATTTTTATCGAGTTAACAAGAATGTGATAAACTTAGAACGTGCTGAACGATGTCGCACATTTTTGTGTACAAAAACTTTGTACCATCAGAGACAAATCCCTGTTCTGTGCTCAAACCTGCTATGCTTAAAATAGAAACATTTTGTGTTCCACGCTTGATAGAAAGGGTGGCACAGTAACAGAGGAAGTAAGAAACAAGTGGACGAGTCCAAGGGACTCTAGCTACATAGAGCTTCTAGCTATCTGTGACTAATTTCGCTAATAGTAAATTATTTAGCGAATTTCTGCAAGGTAAAGCAGGTAATTTAACTAGATAGATGATCCGCTTATCTGTAGAAGGTCTGTTTATTTGCAGTACTGTACAGTAAAGGAGCACCCACAGAAGTATACAGCATTTTACTTTGGGATTGGATGAACAGTAAATTACATTATACGTGCAATACCTTGTACATTACCTTGCATTACATTAGGTCCAAAGTGGAAAGTGCATTAACTGTGTAACCAAACAAACAGACACATTTGAACAGCAGGCTATTTTTTAATGAAGAGGTTACCTGCCTGTGCATGTTTTTTACTTGTGGAAAACTCAAGGTCTTACAGTATAAAAAAGTGAAACAATGCTAGTCCTGTCACAGTAGGGACGATAGGGTTTCCATTATTTTTTTCGTTATTCGACGCCATATCCTAAGATGCGGGTAAGGGTAAGAATAGAGCCGCTAGAAAAGCGGATTCGTTCCCGATCCGTTCCCGTGTTCAATCGCAATAAAATCGTAGCCATATCATACCCGAAATGTATAGGAATCTCTTGAATCAATTTCTTTTTATCTCGTGTTAACTTGATCTCAGGCCTTCATAAGGTGCCGTTATGCAACTATCAAAGCCGCAAAATAGTGCGATTTTTCGGATATTAACAGCCTATCCCCCCTTTTAAGAGCGCTGGGGATGAAAAAGGCCGGAAGCAACGCACCTGCTTCAGCTCAAATGTCGATAAAAATGGACATTTCATCGCATCTGGTTTACTCGACAATCGTGAAAACTCGAAAATACTGTTATGTTGTGTACATGGTAGACGTCAAAAAAATCAATTATAAATGAAATTATTAAATTAGCCCTTTCTCTAAAATCGTAGAATACGAAGTTGCGTATCCTTAAATGCCTTGTTAAAACTATGGATTGTCTAAGCTCACAAATACTGCCGGTTATTTTTACCATCCCCGCCAATTAGATCCTGAATGCTGTTCCAAGCCCCCCCTTATTCCAACCCCCAAGCAATCAGGCACCTAAGGGTGCCAATTTTAAAAAAAGAACAATTTTGTGCTCCTCCAGTCAGAAGGATTGGCCACGCAGCACGCACCCAACTGAACGAACTTTGTTTTGGGGCTGGAACCTGCAAAACGCAACTTCTGTTCTCTTTCCAGTTGCAGTCGTCATTTCCTTTACCAAACATGTAAAAACACGAGCAGTACTAAGTTGGGCATTGAATTGATTTCCAATGGATATGAATACACATTACACAGAGGACTGCAAACCTTGATTCTGATCGCAAGCTTTCTGTTCAATTAGAGACTTCCTTCATATCCTTTAAAAACAGGAATGAAACAACAAAAACTACATGGTTTGCATTGAAAGGATTAGAAAGGACGTACGGTAAGGTACAGTACGGTGCAGATAACGGAAGGATTGAAACCTTACGGTTGAAGAGAATTGCCCGTAATTTCCACAACGAAGACCTTGACCTCGCCGTTTCAAAAAATGTTCAAGCTTTTGTTCATTCGAATAAGAATAAACGCGATATTGGCTACTAGAGTGGGGTTTCGAACCTGCGATCTTCGACTTCGTATCCCACACCGTAAGTTTTTGCTCGAACCTGCGAGCAAGTCCTTCCACCTACTAGCTCTCACCTAGGACGTCATTATTGCAAATAAGTCCCCTCCTCGAATAAGCATTTGAATAGCTACAGAACAGTATTTGGAAGCCTCGTGAATTCAGTTTTGCGTGTACGCATCTTCCAACTAATTACCAAAACATTAGTTAAAATACTTGAAAAGCTTAGCTCAGCCATTGATTGCTAGCTAGCAGCTAGTTGGTGATACAAGGTCTTTTTCTCTTCTTTTCTGTCGAAAAAAACGTTCAAGTCAACGGGAACGGGAACTACTGAACAACTCCATATGCCCCCAACTAAGCCCTCCCCTCGAGTTAGCCCCATAACTCCAAATTAATTTTTGCAATTAAGTCCACAGTGGCGTATTCGAGGGCTTACCATACGGTATTGAAGCATTGACATGGATTCCATTTGGTGAATGCGGAATTGTCCACAATATAGAATTGAAAGGATCGGAAAAATCTTATGAATGCTGATTATCATAAATTTATTTGATACTAAAATAATTCCAACTGATCAAAATGTCCAGAAATACAATTTGTCCCATACAAAAATGTTTTCTTGCTAACTGCTAACTATCAAAACTCCCAGAGTACCAAACATGTACCAAACTATGAAATACTTACGAAAATATACTGTACGAACGTCTTGAAAATTTAACTAAACAAAAATAAGGCTTGAACAATTTGCCTTGAAAACTTACATTTAAAGAGAATAAGAATTTAAATGTCACAAATATGTTGCGCATCTATGGATATATTGCCGTTAGGCCCTGGCTAAACGATCAAACCTTGTTGGTCAAACATCTGAAATTTGCATGTCTAACAAAATGTTTGCTCGTTAAGCCACAAAGTAGAACATTGATCATCAAACATCTTTGCTTACGGCAAGAAGAAAATGCTTTTGAAGTTTATTTATTTCCAAGCAAGTTCTTCATGTCTAGCGATGTTTTGCGACATGGTCAAACGGCCAAATGTTATTTGTAAAGCCATTCTCATATGTTCTACCAACTGTGCTTGATTGTTTGGCCATGCCCTTAATGTTACTTTCTGAGGTTGAGGTAACAGAGTTAAATTCATTGTCCTGAATAAAATACAAACAGACTAACATACAAAGTTTTGTTCAGAAGAAACCAAAGCTTTCTTGTACCAGCTAGGCTATATATGTAATTGACTGCAATTAAAACATTTACGCCAGGCTTATGCCGACTTTCGATACGATAGCATTAATGCCAACTAGTTGTATTTGCTAAGTTATGAACATCTCGACAACAAAAATCTCCACAACTAGCGGAAGGATACAGAACTGAAGGATACAGTTGATCTCGATCGCAATAGCGCTCAAGTCGACTGCGACTGACAGGAATAATTTGTAAACTAATCGCAGAGGTAGAGCATGCTTAACTTTCTTGAACTGTGCGCCGACGAGTTGCCGTCGACAAGGAACTAGTTGCCAACTAGTTACCAGAGCGCTTTATGTTTACAGGTCAGTTGCGATAAATTAGCTCCAAAACCTCGCCGATCTGTAGTCGCCCACGGCGCTCCCTGACAGCTAGTTCTGACTGTGCGCGATGTCGACATGAGTCTGGCTTTAAATTATTAGCGTTTAAGTGAATTGCATAAATATTCGAAAGCAAATTGAATTGAACTGTGAAATGGTAAAATCAATATCTAACACTTACCGCGACTACAGTCTGCATTATCAATACTTACGTAAATACTGAGATAGGAACAAGAGATTCTGGTGTACCCGTCCCGGGCCTCATATCTTGATTCTCCAAGAAATGAAGTGGTTTTTCTACTAAAAAGCCTTGTACCTCTTTCAATCGCTTCCTTGCTGAGATGACATCAGTTGTTGCTAATTTTTCAAGACGCTAAAGAGAGAAAAGATGAAATATTTAGCTAATTCATTGTTTGGAATGCTCCATATTACTTTTAAGTACTTTACTTAGATAACAATTATCAGCAACCGCTTCAAGAGTGCTTCTTGACTACTCAGACCCTCAAATTACCAAAGATGGTCCTCGCACTACTTCGCACCCTCCACACTACTCATGATTTCTCTCAATATTTCTGAAAGATGGTCCTCTACATTAATCCACACCCTCCACATTATTGAAAGATAGATCTCCGAAATACTCCGCATTCTCCAAATTACTGACAATGTCCCTTCGCGTTACTCAAAGATATCCCTCTGCAATACATCACACCCTCAAAATTACTCAAAAGATAGCCTTTCACATATTAACTCAATATATCCTTCCATTTTACTTAACAAAACACCCTCCTGATGATATCCTACCATGTTACTCATGATAGCCTTCCTTGTCACTGTAAGATAGCCCTCCAAATTACACAGCACCTTACAAATTACTGATGATATCCCTCCACATTACACAGCATCCTTCACATTACTGACGATATCCCTCTACATTACCTAAAGATAGCCTTCCACAAAACATCACAGTCTCCACAATATTCAAAGAAAGATAGCCCTCCAATGACATTTCTTAGTCATCAAGTCCTCCACATCACTGAACATCCTCCACATTACTGGTACTGCATAGCACAGAAGGTACCTGCGATAATACTATAGACTTACATTGTATGCATCAAGTTCAACAAATGACTTGACATCATCAGTAGGGAGACATCGAAATACCTTCAAAAGAATATATATAGTAACGAGTAAAAAACAATATATCATGGTCAAAACAATTATTTCATTCTATATTAAGCTATTTGAAGGTGCTGTGGCATCGTGGTCTAATCCAGCTGTCTCATGGTGGAAGAAGCTCAGCGAGCGAGGTCGGGATTAGAGCAACAGCTAGGTATTTTAACCAGCTAGTTAGTTAACCTACTACTGAGATCCAAGCCAAAGGCAATAAAAACACCATTTCACCTTCATGTTCACTTCATTCCATATCAGTATGGCCCTTGCGCAGCTTTGTCTAACATTTTCATCCAATAGGCCTTTTTGGTTAGTGAGAAAGACCAAAAGGGGGTCAAACGACCAACTGTGAACACTTTCGTAACGGCTCTTACGCCCCTAAAAATCCAGTCTTAGGCTTAACGGTGGCCATTATTTGTAAAATTTGCTGTGTAAAATGTGTGAAGCGGAGTGAGTGTTAAAAGAAAATTTAGACCATCTGATCATTTGGCAGTCTGTCAAACTACCGAAAAACTGAATCAGAAAAAACCTGTTGCCTTAAATACGTACAGTTTAAATAAAATTCTGAGGATTGGTCAGAGCATCCTAAATAATAACCACAGAGTTAATTTCAAAATGGCGTATTCCTAAAATTTGCAGATAAGATAAATACAGAAATAGCAAACGTCTCTAAAAATTCCATTAAAAATGCAAACCTCCTCGTAAATTTCAGTGTTCTTCTTAGCAGTTGAACTCCAGAAATCCTGAAAAATTTAACGAAAATAGGTAAGCCGCGTTGGCTTTTGTCAGTAAAGTCAGTAATCAAGTAGTCTGAAGCAAAATTTATTATATTCAATAAAGAATAACTGGATAAAAAAATTAAGATCTACTTCATATGGTGAAAAGCTGCAGTCTACTTACGACCGTTTCACTGCATAATGGATCGCTTACACTGTGATCAAGCTTTTTAAACAAACCCAAATGTTCTCTGTAAAGGTGTTGTCTCAAAGTTGAAGCAAATTTCCCAGCTTTATAAGCCTCGCCATTCATTTCTGATTCAATCTGAAACAAGAATTCGGTAATACATGGTTAAAGGGATAGGAGCAAGGCAGTTGGTTGTGTTATTTCTATCCTAGTGTTCACCATTGATGACAAATATATAGGCTCAACATAGCCGAAATACAAAAATCATACGATAGGACAGCCTTGGGCTGTATGAAATGGAGAGTTAAGACCAGTTTCCACAACGCTGCACTATCCCCTTGAGGGGGGAAGTTTGGTAGCTTTTTTATCTCTCGCAAGAGAGAAAAACAACATGCTAAAAAGTTGAATCAAATCAACTTTCTCCAAAAGCTCAAGAGCATCTAAGGCGCACAAGATCTCTAATTCAGCGGTATTTCTATCGTATTGCGCATGCGTTGGAGAAAAGTTCCTGAGCTTTTTCAGCTCAAGGGAAAAACGCAGCTGTGTGGAAAACCGGCCTTTACTTGGCGATTTTATTGAGCTCTATAGCTCAATGGAAACGTCTTTGGCTCTCTGGTCATGCAGTCCAGGTTCGATTCCCATCTATTGTGATATGCCACTTGCGGAGAAATCTATCCTAGTGTCTGCAATTCATGAAAAATATATACAAATATGCATGGTGCTGAAGAAGGCCCAACATAGCCGATGCAAAAAATCATGCGGGAGGAGAGCCTTAGGCTGTATGACTTGGAGAGTTACTCGGCAATTTTATTGAGCTCAAAAGCATAGTGGAAACGTCGTTGGCTCTTTGGTCATTCAGTCCAGGTTCGATTCCCATCTATTGTGATATGCCACTTGCGGAGAAATCTATCCTAGTGTCTGCAATTCATGAACAATATATATACAAATATGCATGGTGATGAAGAAGGCTTGGTGGAGGAGAGCCTTAGGCTGTATGACTTGGAGAGTTACTCGGAAATTTTATTGAGCTCTATAGCATAGTGGAAACGTCGTTGGCTCTCTGATCATGCAGTCTAGGTTTGTATCCCATCTATTGTGGTAGGTCACTTGTGGAAAAATCTTAATTAGGAAAAAAATATGGTTCACTCTTACCATCTCTGTATCATGTACATAAATAGCTATTTCAGAGTCCCGGTTTCCTAGCATACTTCTGTCATTTATATTTGCTGCAATGAGAATAGACGTCTATAAAATATGACTGTGGCAGTTTAGATAGAACTATTAAAGCTACAAGACAAAGCCATAGAGTCTTGCACCGGCCTTCCGAATCATTGTAAAAATAATACCCCCACCCCTTCCGAAATTTCATTCAATGTTGTTGGTGTTGAAAGTAAAACTTTTTCAGGGAAAAATATCGAACAAACAACATTGAAACTGGGGAAAGAGGCCCTTGCTCAACAATTATAGCTTCATACTTACAGACCCAAAAATTGCTAGCATCGTGCAAAATGTCTGAACTAACGCTCCCTAGTGTTAATAGGGTTTGTCCCGGATCGCAGCTTTGTGTTGATTTTTTGAGACAGGAAATTATGAAGGGAAAAGCCTATAATTTAGGAAAAATTTTTGCATTTCTCCCAGTACAGTAAAACCACCACTTAACGAGCACATGTATGACCAATAATACTGTCCGTTGCAGAACGGTGTTTGCTGAATGGAAATTTTCTTTACAAAGAAATGACCTCAAGAAAGAATCTATTTCCCTATTGTTCAAAGGTGTCCGCTACACATATGAGTATCTTGATGGAAGTTCCCTTGCAAAATCACTAAAGAACGTTCAAAATCATTTCAGACCTTGTGAGGGTATACTGCGACACGAGCTCTGTTACTGACAAAACAGCAATGATTCTTTTAGGGTATTATCACATGACTTGAAAGGGGAACACACAATCGCAGCTGACTAGATTTTGTCTACTGTTTTCCCATATGTCTATCCATATGTAACTTCACAGTACTTTGACCTACTTCAGACGTACCGGAGTTGCGTCGTGTCACAGAAATAGCCTCCTGCACGGCAGTAGCACGACGTCTGAATGAATCAGTGATTTTAGCTCGAGCAGAAGTCTGGCTTGACCTATTTTGCTGTGCCGCACGGCAGTTGCTTGACACTAGCATGGCTTTGATTCAGATTCAGACGTCCAGCAACTGCCCATGGCAGAACTTATCGGGGGTGAACGTGACTGGCAGGCCTTCGCCCCTTTTCTCGTTTGCAAGCCAGGATCAAACATCGTGCCAAGTGTCGAGCTTGAGCATGCGACTCAGGCACGATCTCTGAGTTGGGTTTTAATAATAAAAGAATACGATTTTACCTGATCCTATAATAACTGTCCTGTCATCAACAATCATCATTTTACTATGTACATATACAATTTCTGTTACCTGAAAAGAACACGCGAAACAATTATTTTTCTTTTTTATTTTTCTCAAAATATCAACGGTTAGTAAACCAAAATGCTCTATTTTACCATTACTACATTACTAATAAACAAGTTTCCAGAGAGGGCTCGCGTTCATTAAAGAATGGGAGTTTAACAGAGAGAGGCGTTAATAAGATAATTTCGTAAAAAGGAGGCATTCTACGCATTCTTACCAACTTATCCTGTAGATCAGCGTAATTTCGCAAGCCATAAAAGTTGATGTATTTTGATGGATCTTCAACTAAAACAAAATAATTTGATATTCAATTTGCTGCTTCGCTTTTTATATCAATACCATCGCCAGTAAATCATTTCTTAATCAACACTATACACTATATTTGACACTCACCCCCTCTCTCCTTGAGAAGCTCCAAAATCGATTCGGGACTCCTGCATATCGTCCTATAATTCCAGTGTTCAACAACAAGCTTGGAAGAGCCACTTGGTTGTCCAATTTCACCTGTGTTAACAACAGAACGTTATGAAATGGGTTGAGGTTTTGGGAAGCGAAGCTTTAAGATAAATTGTAAGACCAATACGGGGACCAAAAACATTGGGCAAATAGAACGATGCAGCAGTTACATTACACCTACACCTTACACAATGTTTTTGGTCACCGTATTGGTCTTAGAACATTATGAATAACTCAACAAAAGACGAAAGTAATCTTCTAACAATTAAGCATTAAAATTGGAGAGACACAAAAGAAAATTCAACCAGATCTGTAGACTGAAAAGACTCCTTCTCTATTAAGCCGCCTTCTCCAATAGGAGCTGCCCTAACAGAATTTTCCCAATGAAATAAACATTCGCTCTGAGGCTTAGAAGGGCTTTTAACGTATGAATAGGTTTCTTTTAATTTTTAAGAAGAAAATCAAGCAAAAAGTGGGGTGTAACAAAGAGCAGCTTTTTTCAAAAAGGAACAGCTGATGGCTTGTGATGGCCACCCTGATAAACCTATGCGCAGTAATTTGAATGATATATTCAGTACAGTGGAGCATGTTCAGTACTGTCGAGGTAAAGCACGGTGGAGGGCCTTCAGTACTGTTGGGATATCATCAATACTGTTTGGAAATCATCAGTACTGTGGAGGGATACCATCAGTAATTTTAGGGATATCTTAAATACTATATAGAAACAAGATTACGTTTAGCCCAATAAGTGACTCGATTAACTGGATAGATATGCAACACCAAGATAGGGTGAAAACAGTAGAAAACAGTAGGATGAAGCAGTAGAATTTAGTAGTGTTAATTACCTGGAAAAGACGGCAGCAGAGGCATGACAACTACGACAAGAAAAGTTTCTCCACTCCTAACACATAAAATGAGAGAAATTAGTTTTGCAACTCATTTTGTCCAATGTTGTATTAGTTAAGAATAGCAGTCGAGTGTGAACAGCGAAACAACTTTGACTAAGAAACACCGTAAAACTAATATTAAATATTAAATACCAATATTTCGCCCCAACATGAAGGGCTTGTTCAGAGAAAACAGGGAAACCCAGAATGATCAAGTGACCCCTGTGAAGATTGGGAACACAGTGCTTCGAGCATGAAATCGTCAAAAATCTAGGCAATGCAAACCACAATTGTTGTGTATTTCGATTTACAGGGCTTAAAATGATAGCGGATCGCGGCACCAGTGATCGAAGAAAGTTTCAAAGGGAATCTTTAGAAAGTTAGTGTAGATTTTCTAAAACCATTGTGGCAGGAACGGTAGTTGCCTTATAACCATAAGAAGAAGAGCAACAACCGAAGTATTTTGCTACTTTTCAACTATAGTTTTCATTTTTATGGACCCTTCTCTTAAAATGTTTCCAGCATAACTGATTTTACGAAATTGGCCGATCAGATGAAGTAACGACTGATGTTATCGAAGTTAAGATTAGATTAAGGAAATCCAAGTTAATACAATGCAAGTTCAATTTTAAGATGAAGCTAAAATGAAATGGATATCAGCTTACTGGTGTGCCTCTACAATTCTGTCGACCAACGCATCACCAATTTTGTTATAAACATACTCAGATTTCAGCGAGGTGATGAAAAACTGATTCTAAACAAGAGAGAAACAGATGAATTGAATGGTTTCAATAGAGCTATAATGTATGGCAAATGTATCTACAAATACTACAGGCAGTGTCAAGGATGATCTTCAGAGTATTGGGTTTTTTACACGGTTATATGAGCGAGGGGATGAGTCTGCCTTTTCCAGATAATTATAACAAGCCAAAGCCTGTGTTTGTTGGCCGGAAGACAGAAAGTTTGAAAAAGCTTAAAGATGGCCCACATTATATTTTAAGGAAACAAGTTTTGTAGATATTGCCCTGGTAATGGGGTTACAATTTCAAATTATGCCCCTGTTGTAACCCCCTCACTAGATTCACATGTATACCATGTCCCATATAGAATTGCCCTCTCCCCAAATGTCTTGAGGCACAATGATTTGTGGCCACAACAGTTTCTTTATTAATAAAGGCGTTGAGTAAATTACCTCGATATAGATGAAATGCTTTGAATTTTTTATCAAAGAGATATAAGCCTTGTGGATGGAATCTTCAGTCTCTGTTCCTGCAGACCATTCTCCAACTGATCTAAGAATCTGTCAGGGGTAAAAGACTTACATTTGAAATTTCAGCTACACAGAAAACCATTGGAAGAAAAAGGACAAAAGTAATTTTCTACTAGCTGATTGATGTTTTAGGACAAGAGGACAAACAGCAAAAGAAAAACTTTGGTATAAACATGAAATTGTAGACTTATTACCTGAGTCCCAGTTATTGCTCATCAACGGAGACTAACATTAAACCGAGATTGCTGAAACTGGGACTCGATGACTCAGCAACAACAACAGAGCCTGGTAACATTGCTTGCTTGCTCAGTATCGTGGTCAGATTCGATTCTGCGAGACTACTCGTGCATTTTAGTATTACGAAAGGGCATTAAAATCAACCAAATTCCTACAGGTGGGCTTGAAATTTCCTGATATTCATGCGAATGGGTAGGAAATTGACCATACAAATGGGTTCTTTCGTCAAAATCCAGATTTAGGTCTTATCATAGTCACATTCAATAATTACTCCCCCCCTGCCCCGGGATATGAAAGAACTTAACAAATCTGACGCACTGTAACAAATTCATTGTTAATTACATACCTGGCAGTCAGCGGTCACAGTATTAGGGATATCTAATGGCATGACTTCAGGTACTGGGTGATATGTTCTTGGAACCAACAGTGGATATGACTCGAATTCCTTTACTTTCTCCAACTGTAAAGAAAAAACGTGCCAATCAGTAAAATATCGTTACAAACACCGGATAAAAAAGAAAAGGACGCATTGGTGCTCAGCTTAAATCACCAAATTTATTTTTAAGCAAGAAGGGGTCTTGCTGGGGAAGGTACGCATAACCCGAACAGTTTTCCTTATCTCCTTTACGTATTTTGAAATATCGCCCCTTAATCTCTCGCCCCTTAATCTCTAAAGAATAGAGTACCAAAATGAGATTTCTCAGTTTGCTCTTCATTCTCTGAAAGAGCGTCAAAATAATGCTTACATGTGCAAAATCTTTCAGGGACATCAAACATTGGCCGAGATATGACCATTCGAAGAATTATATTTCAATAGCAAATCACTGCATTTTTGCGCCCGGTTCTAAACTTTATGAACCAGGGGGAAAATACAGCGATTTCCTATTGAAATGTATTTCTTTGAATGGCCATATCTCAGCCAATATTTAATATTTTCGACTGATTTTCGATATTTTTGCATTATTTTTCATGCTATTTCAGAAAACGAAGACCAAATTAAGAAATTCTAAAAATATATTTTTGTGACGTCACGAATTGTGTGCTCTATTATCACATTCTATGCTGAGTAAAGATTTTGAGATTAATGGGGCGAAGATAAACATTTGACTTTCTGAGAAAAGGTACCTTAGTGAAATTCCACCTTTGGATGAAATGTCTTGCAACGTCTCTAGCAGCAGAACCATAAACAACAGCAGCAATATCATGCCAAGGCATTCTCGGATGGGTATTTCTATCTACAGAATCTTCCAGTGGTTTCTCCATCTCTATAACATCCTTTAAATAGGGATTACAATAGTCTTTGCCCAGAAAATACTTTGCAAGGTCTTGGCCGTCTTCTTCATCAACTACGAACGAGCCATTATCGGTTACTGGCGATGCAGGAACCGGTGACAATGCATCAGTATCGACAAACATTTTTGATATGTTTGCAATGGTGCTTTCCTGTAAAAAGATTGGAATTTTAACAGTATGCCAAACGATCTATTCACACGCTTAGTAGCTACCTTAAAATACACATCCTGTTACTGATATTTCTGAACCTCGCTTCTCCTCCGGCACTTAACACATTTCTCGATTCTCAGCCATCAACTAGTCTGGACCCTTGTACCCAAGGAAACAAATTAATGACATTCTGGAACTTTGGATTCGGTAAGGTCGTTGAGTTTTGCATAGCTCATAGCTCTAAGTATTGTGCTTGAGCCTTATACGTAGTTTTGCATTAACTGTGAAAACCTTTCTTGTGGAATTAAAGAAAGACACTCCAAAGCGAAGTTCAGACATTGCGCCAGAGTCGCCAGCATATTCTGGCACAGAACAAACATGAAAATTGATCCAGACATCTTAACGTGCCCCTTTTCTCTGTATTCTTTTAACCTCCGTTGCAAATTCTATCCGTTGGGCTTGGAAACGAGACAACAAGCTTTGGATATGCAGTCCAGTTCGCACTTAACAAGTTCTGGTACCAGGGGCGGACTGGCAGGGATGCTAGGTTGCGATTGCAACCCGGGCCTTCGCATATAGGGTCTTTGCTTGTTATATAGGGTCTTTAACAAACTTTTTCTGTTGTTTCTTGAACAAATCTCTTCGATTTCTGATCTCTTCGATCTCTTCGATCTCTTCGATTGGACTGGTTTCGCTCAGTATGAAAACAGTTGGAAAGGACAGAAATTGTTTCTCAATGCAGATAATTGGAAAGAAGTAAAAATAAAAAGATAATCAGCTTATGCGCAAGAAAATATGGAAGCAAGAGAATATAGAAATGCGAAAATATGTATCAAGGGAGGCGATTTTGTCATCGAAATATCGTGAATAAGGAAAGAAGTATTAACATGAAGAGTAGCCCTTGCCTTGAATTAGTTTTTTACAGAGGAGCTCGCTAGAAGCAACTAACAAGACAAATTGCTATAGTGAAAACAGCCACTTTTACTGGAAATAGCAACCCTTGAGATTCGCTGCCAGTCCGCCTCTATCTGGTATGGAGGCGGCTCGGCATCTGAATCAACGTCGTGCTTGTGTCGAGCTACTACCGTGCGAAACGGCAAAATGGTTCGTGCCAAGCTTTAACCTTGGCCTAACATCACTGATTGATTCGTGCTGTACTACCACCGTGCCAAATGTTATTTCAGACACAGCGTGACTCTGACACGACATCTGAGCAAGGCCTTAATCACTCTGATTTGAAAGAACACACGTATACCTCGTTTGTTTACTACTTCAGTATAAAATCACCTTGCATACTTTAGGTGTCTGAAAGATGAAGATTCACATCGAATCGCACCTAAAATTTCTAGCAGATGAAACAGACATGTAGTTTAATAAGCTCCGTTCATTAAAAAAATCAGTTCTCAGTTAGTTCAAACTTGGTATTTCTCATAATTACTGCCTGTTCCAATATCAAAGACTTGTCATGATAAGCGATGATTATTATGTCTAAAACTGTGTCTGAAACAGCCTTGATAAAAGAGAATATAATTAGTCTGTACAGATGTAGCCAATACAGAACAGTCAGCTGTCCGTTGGGTTATAATATATTGGGGAAATAGGAGACATATTGATTCTTACCGTCTTTGTGAATAACTGTGGTCGAGCGGATCCAAAATCAGTTAACTTATGTTTTCTGTTGTCCCATCGGCCGTAGCACAGATCAACACCTGTGAATCAAACAAACATACAGGAAAATCTTAATACGGCTATCACATACTGGAGCTGCTTCACTTATATACACATTTTCAATTTAGGCCCTTGGCAAACGATCAAACATTGTTTGTCAGACATTTAATGTTTACTTGTGAAACACTATGTTGGATAGTTAGGCCACATCACAATACATTGCTCGTCTTGTCGAATGTTCTTTGCCTGATAAAAGCACAGAAAGTTTTTCAAAATCATTGCTGAAAGAATTCTGCTTGCAAGCAATGTTTTGCGACGTGGCCAAACGGTCAACCATTGCTTGTAATGCAGAACTCAAATGTTTGATCGTTCAGTTATGGCCTTAGAGAGCAACGTTTTCAAATTTTAAAAAACGTCTCTATAGAGAAGTTCCCGCTTCTGATTCAGATTGAGCACCTTTCTTAGTGATAACGTCAAAAGCATTCATGATGCTGATTTGATAGAGATGGAAAGTTTGAAAACCTTTAAGGAAATTTTTAAAATCTACCTCCGAGAAATGCGATTTTCTGGTCAATGCAAACAACCTTTTCGTGATGAGCCCATAGAAATGTTCCCGAACCAGGCAAGTGATCTGGATGGCGTAATACCTAAAGGTCAAATAATTCGTGAGAAATGAAGAAAAATACGTAGCGTAAGTGAAAGAAAACAATATTTAATATTCTAAAGAGAAGCAAGAACTGATTGAAAAACCATCAATTTTGAGAACTAGTGCATGGCAGTAAGCCATTAACATTGAGTATTTAGACAAGTTGATTCAATAGTTAACCATATGCTCACTTTGATGTTACTGTCATGCAGACTATGAAGAAGCTGTTTGCTGTAATAGCTGTTGATAGCCAGTGTTAGTTCGATTTCTTTGTACATTATGACATAGACTTTGACTCCATCTCGAGCTCTCTTCCTAAGCAGCTCATCAAGGCGCCATTTTGTTAGATCGATGACGGGCCGTTTTAAATGAATTTCAGGACTCAACCTGAAAATACATGAAATTAATGACTCTGATGATGAAAAACACGTTTTCAGCCATATTTTGTTTATCTTGCTGTGTTACAAACTCTATAGATCTTTTTGACAGTTATTCAGCTAGCTAGCTAGTTAGTTAGTTGACTAGTTAGTTATTAGTTAGTTAGTTAGTCAATTAGTTAATTAGTTAGTTAGTTAGTCAGTTAGTTATATAGTTTGTTAGTTAGTAAGTTAGATAGTTAGTTAGTTAGGTAGCTAGTAAGCATAGCTCGTAAGTAAGTTAGTTAGATAACTGGTTGGTTAGTTCGTTAGCTAGTTAGTTAGTTACTCAGTCATTTTATTAGTTAACTAGTTAGTTAGTTAGGCAGTTAGATAGTTAGTTAGTTACTTAGTTAGATAGTTTGTTAGTTAGTAAGTTAGATAGTTAGCTAGTTAGTTGGTTAGGTAGGTATTAAGCATAGCTTGTAAGTTAGTTAGTTAGTTAGCTAGATAAGAAGTTAGTTAGTTAGTTAGTTAGTTTGTTAGTTAGTTAGTTAGTTAGTTAGTTAGTTAGTTAGCTAGTTAGTTAGTTAATTACTTAGTTAGTTACTAAGTTAGTTAGTTAGTTAGTTAGTTAAATAGTTAATTAGTTAGTAAGCATAGCTTGTAAGTTAGTAAGTTAGTTAACTAGTTAGTTAGTTGCTAGCTTGAATTAACCGATATAGCTTGAAGTATTTGCTTCTAATCATCAATGATTTTTGCATGCACAGATCAAACAAAGGTCAAATAAAAAACACCAAAAAAGTGCCAAAATTAAGTATGGGGAGGAGGGCTTAAATTATTTCTAAATTGCGAAACGTTAAAGAAAAGTTAAAACAGAGTTAGGTCTTGGCGAAACGGTCAAACATTCTTCGTCAAACATCTAAAATTTGGTTCGCAAATAGGATGTTTGACAGTTTGGCCACATCGCAAAAAATAATTTAAATGTTACAAGCAGATAGCTTATGTTTTACAGTTTCTCAAAAACACTACTAAGCAATTCTGCTTGTCAAACAGTATGTTGCGATATCGCCAAACAATCAAACATTGATTTGCTTGTAAAGCAAATCACAGAGGTTTTACCAACAATGTTTGATTGTTTGGCCAGGGAGATTTTCCAAACATTGCAGGTCTAAGACACTCGGACATAAATTCTTGTGATTCACTCCTTCTGTAACAGTGAGGAATTTACAGATGATTAGCTTAAGGCATTTTAATTTATGACTAACGATGGGAAATGAATTGCATAGTATGATAAAACAATGGAAAGAATACTCACCACCAGTCAGTGATGTAAATTTCTTCTTCGGCTTTCTCAATTGCGTCTGCTACAAGTTCAAGATAGCCTGCCGCGTCTACAAACCTAGAAAGATAAAAAGAAATTAAACTGGGAGAAAGCCGTAAGGCAAAAAGATCCAGAGACACCGAACACATTGTCAAATGCATAAAATGTTTTGTGGTCTATTGTCTTCAGATCAACTGCTGACCAAGTCAATAGCAGTAACTCAAATTTTCCATTTTAGAAACTAAACGTGTAACCTCGAATTCCAAAGTATTTGGGCCCTGGTACCTGTCTACAAAATTAGCCAAAATCAAAAGTGTTGGTCATTTAGTGATTTACATTTATTACATTATTTGCATTTTCGGCTTATAGTCCGGTCTGATGCTTTGAAGAAATTGTGATGTCACTTAGTGATTTCTATTGTCTGAAAAGACTTACTACATCAGTCAAACTCTTCGCAAACGAAAACAACAAAAACCCTACAGCTGATTGTCCAGAGCAGTTTAAGCGTCCAGCAATTCGATAACTACGACTCAAGTAATAAGTCTATGAGCAGACAATCAAATTATGAATTAATCAAGCCACTAATGTTACAGCAAATGATAGAGCAAATGCTGAAAAGAAAGAAATTGCAGACCAGTCAGTTAACAGAGCACAGAGCACGTCTTTACTGTTAACTTACCATTGTACCTGGCTTTCTCTCCTGATTGGTGCGAAAGAATCATTGTGGTGCTCTTTCACCCAATCAGACCCAGTGCTTGCCATTGCTTTCACAATTGCTGTTATCCACTCACTATAGTCAAAGGAAGATACGTGAAAATCAAACGTAAATAAACATCTACGAATCAAAGTTTTGAAATCTCAGAAAGGTTTAAATAGACGTTTCTTTATAAGCATCCTTTCTATGAAAGCTTGAAAGAATTTTAAATCAAACCGTTTTACAATGATATGAAGTATGAATTTGATAAGGAGGAAATTGAAGGCCTACTGTGGGGGGAGGGGAAAAGCATCTTATTCCAGACAATGCCGGAAGAGAGGGGGGGTTGGAAAATTACAATTTCCACCGCGAATTCGAAAAGCGATTCAAGCTCTTTAACTCACCAAAAAAGCGATTCGAGCTCTCTACTTCTCGAAAAGATGTAGGCCTAGAGTTATCTTGAGACAATCGCATCTTAAAATCTACCCATCTGAAACCCTCTTACCGTGAATCCCTCGTTGACTGGCATTTAACTGAAAGGTCTCTGAAAAGAAGAAAAAAGATGTTAATAAAACATTAACTTTATCCTTCCCTCTTGTCAATAATATATCGCTTTGATGGGTCTAATTGATCAGCTAAAAGTCTGTTTTAATTTATAGACAAAGAGGATATTTCGGATGTCATATATCAGAAAAAGCTTATCATTGTTTTCAAAATCTAGCAATAGTGCAGTGGAAGACACATGAGGCATCAAAGGGGTATGGTTGCCTCCGCAATATTGACGAGGAAATGGCATTTTACCTTGAAAAAAACAGAAGAAAATCAGGACTTTACTAAAGGAACATCTCTCCCAAATGTAATCTGCAAAGTGTCTGCCTCTGCCTGTGAGAGGTAGATAAAGTCGTTATATCCTAAAAAGTCCAATAACCGGCGAGGTTATTACCACTGCACAAGGGCTATATATAGCTACCCTGTCGGAAATAGGTACAGTGGTCAAATAGTTAGAAGAGCACGTTAACATATCTCGGCATACCTTACACTGTTCGAAATGATTAGGCCATGTTTAGATCCAGTGTTAACTTTACCAGACCGAACAGTGAATTTTGGATCCATCAGCAGCACATCACGAATAATAAGGGTCTTTGGACTGTAAAGAAAAATACAATAATTGGGTACCAAATTAGCACATATTTGAAACAAAAGTCGATGAATTCTCAGTAGAATATGTTAGAGTGAAAAGTTTTGTGCAAGGAGTTGTTCACTGATACAAAGATTCTCATTCAACAGACGTTTAAAGATGAGTGAGGGCATTTCATCGAAGAACATATAATTGCCACCTGCATATTATTTCCAAATCATGAAATATCGCTTTTGCTATTTTTGCAATATAATCAAATGCATAAAGTTGCTGAACAAAACTGCTTAACATCACCAAGTTTCGTTTAGATGACTTGGGTAGCGAATTATGTAAGGTTGAATTAACAACAATTTCAGGCAAGCAGTTGTGAACCTGTTTAGCTTTGCCAAAATCTAAATTTTTTTAATGACCTAGGCCCTGACCAAACGATGAAACATGGTTTGTTAAATATCTTGTTTAATATAACAGTTTTATGCTTTGGTCACTTTTCAAAACATTGCTCGTCAAACATTTTTATTTGTAACAAGCAGAAAACGTTATTGAAACCTTTTAAAAGACATTGGTATGTAATTCTGCACGTGAAGTAATGTTTTGGGACATATTTAGGCCAAATTGGCCAAATGATCAGACAAGGCTTAATCAAAAAATATTTGTTTGCATATTAGCTCTGATCATAGGAAACAATTGGCCACTCACTTCAAATATAGCACACAACTGTCTTTCAGTGAAAGCCATCTGTAATGAAAAGCAAATTAAAACATTAAAAACAAGCTCTACGGTCATATAGCTAAAGTGCGTAAGGTAGCCACAATCAAAAGCAACTGAGAGGCAGTCCTAAAATTCACAGTCACAATAAGGTAGGGTGTAGATATCGAAATCATTTATACATTACAAGGATACAATATCAAGTATAACGTTGCGTTTTTTAATCAAAGCCGAATACACTTTATGCAGATCACCATAGATTGGATTCGAACTTGGACTGCATGACCAGAGAGCCAGCGATGATTCATCTGAGCTAAAAAGCTCAATCAAATCGCACAAGTACTCTCCAATTCATACAACACAAGACTCTCCTCTCGTGTTGACGTTTTCTTGTTGCAGCTATGCAGCTATGTTGAGCTTTCTTCAGCACCATACATATTAGTATATATTTGTAATGAATGGCGAACACTTGGATAGACCTTTCCACAAGTGGCATACCACAATAAGTGGGATTCGAACCTGGACTGCATGAACAGAGAGCCAGCGACGATTCCACGGAGCTAAAGAGCTCAATGAAACCGCCGAGTACCTCTTCAAGTCAGACTCTCCTCCCGTTTGACTATTGTGTTTCGGCTATGGTGAGCCTTCTTCAGCACCATACATACCCTTGCACATATTTGTCATGAACGGAAAACACTTGGATAGATTTTCCACAAATGGCATACCACAATAAGTGGGATTCGAAGCTGGGCTGCATTGCCACAAAGCCAACGACGTTACCTTTCTGATGCAGTATGCCATTTGTGGCAAAATCTATTCTAGTGTTCGCAATCCATGACAAACATACACTTTACGTAGTAAACTACACATCTAACACTGTACCTGTGATTCCAGAACCCACAGCAGGAGCACCTTAGACATCCACAGCAGCCAACAACCACTCGCTGACCACCTGCTTTCTTCTCAACCATTGATTCTCTAGAATGTAACGAAAGTTATTAACCTTCGGATACAGCTCAGATCGAGATAGTGCTACCCTCTTAGGAATAGATGCTATGAAGCGTCCTGGGGGTACATGACTCATGGATAGACGCTTCCGCAAAAGATGGCCGCCATTTTTGCCTATTGTTTTCACTGAGGATTGGGAATTCTGGGAATAATTTCCTTCGTTACCTATTTTACATAGCCAAAGACGTTGAATTCGTAACTAAGGAAATTATCCCCAGAATTCCCTTCGAAAAACCTTAAGAATAAGAAGGGATTGACAGAAACGGACGCCATCTTTTGCGGAAACCTCTATTGACAGGGACGGGCACAGACCCTATATTATGGGTAATAATAATAAATGGAATATATGAGAGTATTAAGACTTTCTGGGCTATATTATTGCTTGAAATTGTATTAGCTACGAACATCATCAACGTCAAATAAGACGACGAATAAGAAGAGGATGATGATGATGATGCTGATGATGATGATGATGATGAAGGATAAAAAAAGAAGGAAAAAATAAAAAGAAGGCGAATGAAAGGAGAAGAAGAAGAAGAGAAAAATTATAAGAAGAAGAAGGAGAAAAGAAGAAGAAAAAGAAGAAGAAGAAGAAAAATAAAAGAATAAGAAGAAAAAGAATGAGGAGAAGAAGAAGAAGAAGTAGTAGTAGCTGTAGTAGTAGAAGAAGAAGAATAAGAAGAAGAGGAAGACGGATAAAAGAAGAAAAAGAAGGAGGAGGAGGAGGAGGAGGAGGAGGGGAAGAAGAAGAAGAAGAAGAACGAGAAGAAGAAAAATGAGAAGAAGAAAAAAAAGAAGAAGAATAAGAAGAAAACGAATAAAAGAAGGAGAAGAAGAGAAAGGAGAAGAAGAAAAAGAAGAATACATATACTTACTTGTTTTTGTTTCCAAAATCTTCTACGAATGAAACGATACTAACTTCGAAGAAATCCAAGACTTCTTTGTCATTTCGTATCTCCAACAAGTTCATAATACTTTGTAAAAATTTCTCAAGCTGCTTTCGCCTACGCTCAAGGTTCCTTGTGCCAATCACTGCTATTTCAGGCCGTCTTGGAAAGCTTGGTAACTTGCATTTGATCTTATCTCGTTTGGTTGTTGGAAGTTGTGAAGTCGCTTTTGCAATCATCAGGTCGGTATAGAGTTTGAGAAAATGACGATGTCTTCTCTTGATGGTCCATTTGAATTCACCATGCGTGATATCAATCGTATATCTATGATAGTGAATAAAGTTATTATCTTAGGTGTATCGACGCAATTTGATACGTAAGCTACATAGCTAGGGATTATCGATCTTTTTGCAGAAAAGGAACCTGGTAACACATGGAGATACACAAAGGCTGGAGTAAGAGGGAAACAGTATCGTTTCTGGTGGAACAAAGATCTTGCATAACCAATGATTTGCGAGGATTTGTTCAATTCATTTGCAAGAAAAACGTATGTTCCATTCAGCAGTTTTGGAATCTGTCCGCACTCTGCATCGAAACCAACAGGCCGGTTCTGCGTAGACAACAAGAGTTTGCTTTCTCACTTGGGCTCTTCAAGGTGATTGGTGTTTAAAACAAAGTTTCACATTGTCTTCACTTTTCTGATTGGAGCATTTCAATGGGCATTTGGGTTGAAACTCTGCCTTAGCCACTAGTTTTGATTTGCTTCAGATGTTTATACTCTGAGGATCTCTTTGAGGATATCTTTTAAGTATCTCCAAAAATGTTTCCATTTTGTCTCGGAATTTAGGTATAAAGTTGTTCAGCTGGAATTCTTAAGAGTTAAACTACAAAATTAATGTAATACAATTTGAGCAGGTATTTTTGGAATCAAACAAGCACTGACTGACTGATTTTGAATTTCCTTTTTGACTATCTGGTTGCAGTAAGAGCATTGAGAACCTGAGCATGGATGCAAAAGCCATAAGAGCAACAAAGCTGGGGAAAACCAGTAAGACATAAACAATATTTGTATACAATCACTTACAAGTTAGGATTCAAAACATGTGATCTTGGAGTTCTGACAAGTTCCGTAATCTTGACTTTCACAGGGAGACCAGGTATGAATATGTCAATATTCTCTCTATCTGGGTGATAGATTGAATTCACGTGGATCTTGGTGCCACATTCTCCATTACAGACCCCTTCTGCAAAATCATTAACAAACATTACATAGAAATACTTATAAAGGTACAGACACTTTGTTTGATGAGTGAAATTCTACAATGAATACCCAGCACACAGCCCTTGAAAGACTGACTTCCTGAGAGTGACAGAAAGAGTGACAATAGTAGTGTTGCTCAGTGGTCAGGGACTTTAGTTGATGTTTCAAGATGGCTATAGATTTGGACCTTGCAAGGCTGGATTTTCAGAAGTCATCACACAGAGACTGGAGAAATTTTTAAAATGTATGGGGGACAGAAAATAGAAACATCAAAGGGGTTAGGAGGCAAAGCTTTAAGGAAAATTTTTCCAGACCATGCCCTAAATTTTGGTACCAGATCACTTGAACAACTTGCCTAAATTTTGATAACAGATCCATTGAACAACTTGCATCTTGCAACTTGAAGCAATGATTGCAGTGAAGATTTATAGTCAAGGTCACTTCTGCTTAGTTTTTCAGAAAACCATGTTGAACCAAATCCCATATGAGTTTTTAAATCTAAGGCAATTGATGCAAAACAAGAAACTTAAAATTATCTTACCACAATGAAGATCATCATGATCAAGTGCATCAACTGAGGATACACTAGAGATGTCAGATTGTCCATCAGCAGAGTTTGTTAATGATCCATATCCAGTCTTTGAGGTCTTCACATTTAAAAGGACATCTTTGGCATTAGCTTCTTGGTGAACATCATTTCCATTTACAGCTAATTCTTGATCTGTTCCACCATCACTGTCCATACTGGACACAGAACTAGAAAATAATTTTAAATCATAAAGCACAAAGTAGGTGAAAAACAGTTCTTTTAATGTTACACATATCTCAGCTTACATATTTGAAACAAATTCATTGAAAGAAGTTTGAAACAAAGATAAAATGCAAAAAGCTTTCTAGATCTTGAACTCAACCACTAATTCACACCATGCATCCTTTTCATCCAGTTTTTGCATCATTGCATACATTTTGTCCAACTTTTCATGGTTATTTTGCCAAATCCAAACAGGCATTTAGTTTGTCTATCACTTGGTTAATGTACATTAGGGATGCACCCCTTGCTTGTCACACCAGTAACTACTATGGTAAGAGAATAACTAATAACAGGTAACATCCCATGGGGCTGTGGGTATATGACTTATGAATGGCAGGGACATGCTACCTGGATATAACAAACCGGCCCAATTATAATGTAGACACAGACGCAATATTATGAGTAATAATAAGTAGAATATGACAGTAATGGGACTTTCTAGAGCTTATTATTATTTGAAATTGTACAAAGAACATCTTCCACCTGATATCAAGACTACTCTGTCTCAGATATAGACCAAAATAAACCTTCTGAGGCAATATGGATGTTGGGGGAATCTAAAGTTGGGTGGGGCACTTGACCTGATCTGATATCTTCCTCTAACTTTCTAAGCTATGAGGCCATCTAGATCAAGTCCAATCAAGCAAATTCAACTTTTCTAAATAACCAAGTAAAAAACCAAAAGTAAGCTTTGCTTAAGCCAATTGCTCTTCAAACGCTTATCACATCATCAATTTGAGAGCATTTTGATAAAATCAGACAAGGTAAGAATAGTAAATTTGAAGAGGGTGTTAATTTAAAGAATTGTTGTTAAAATATAGCAAAACGTTTCAGATTTTTTAACGGGATTTTTGTTTCCAGGGTAACATTTTGACAGGAAGTTAAATAAACTGATACTGTTAAAGTTTAATATTAAGTTGATTTCATTTTCTTTTTACATGCATTTTTCAAGTTCAATGCTGAAAAATAGGGTTGGCCGGGTGGCAATAATATCATATCGGTGCATGGGTAGTGTTTAGTGTTTACTTTACCTTATTCTTACTCGCTGGTATTTTAACGTCTTCTGGTTACTCCCAGCATGGACATCTTGGGCAAAAAGTGCCAGTTTTACAGGATCCTACAACAAGAAATACAACATTAGTGGGGGTTATTTAGGGGGGGGGGTACTTTTTCCCTGCTCCCCTGAGAAAAACCCCCTTGTTCTCTGGAGTTTTGTAGGATAATTCTTCAGAATAATAGCAAGCCAAGCAGATTGATAGGGAGGATATTACCTGATCCCAGCTTCCCAATGTTCCCTTGCTGCTTTTTTATTTTTTTCGACATGTTTACATCTCGCATGTTCCCTGGAACCCCTTAGGCGTTAAACCACCCTCATTAGTCATTACATCAACAAACAGCAGAAAAGATTAAGAACTTATTAAATTCTGTTGAGATATTATTACAGTTTAATGTGTGTTAAACTCTTTGCAAAACGAAGCCGGCTCGCAGACTAAGACACTTTCAAGAGTCTGCTCAGTCAGGCTACACTGCTTTTGCAAAACAGCCCAACCCTTTCCTTTCTTTATTTAGCCTTGCTTAGGCCAGCAAAGAAAAAAGCTTGTCAGGTGAGTTGTGCAACCTTCACTGAAGCTTTCCTGTCGAACTAATTTAAAATTTCACAAAATTATACATTAGAATTAACAAAAAACATCTCAACCAACGTTTAAAGTTTTAGAATTTTCATTTGCCGCGAATAATTACCTTTCTTGTACTGTTATTTCTTCTCTTTGCAACTCACCCACGGAAATCAAATCAGCGACTGACTGACCCAGAATGCCTCAATAACCCCCGGCAAGACCCAGTGACCCTGACCCTGACCCAGGAACAGGGAAAATTAGGGTGTGGTCCCAAAAGGGTTTTCTTCAAGATAGCAAATTCAAAAATAAATCAAATGAATAACCATAAAACGAAATAGAATATAATATCGCCCTTATATATCAAATCGGAATAGCGAATCCCTCTAACTATATACACACTTTTTTATAAGAATATTCAATTTTTGCCAAGGCTTGAACTTTTCCGTTGTTATTCTTAA
>JACTAT010000006.1:4688819-4723240 GCA_014526335.1 Chrysaora quinquecirrha
ATTTCAAGCAAAACGTCGCACGTGTAACCACGGCTTGATTCCCTGTAGCTAAACCTAGATTTCTCTATTTCAGATTTCCACTCTTTTGCTGATCTGAAAGCAAGCGTGAAGCCCAGGCTAAAGATCGCCAACACTGACTGTGATTTTACTGGCGAAAACGATGGTTGCAGCTACAAATACACAAAAGAATCAGGCAAATGCACCTTGACGCTTTCTCTTCGACAACTGTTTCCAGGAGTTGATCTCCACACTTTGTCTAAAGGCTTCTTGATCACCGATAAACTCAGTCTTGAAGAATTCGCTTTTGATACTTGTGCTGGTGGGTTCGCTGTTTTGTTCAGAACCAAATCTGAAGAGTCTTATGCAGTTGTGCCGTCATATATAGTATTAGCAGCAGAAAGTACTTTTAAAATTGGCTGGAAACATGATGATGATGAATTGACATTTAAGAAAATGAAATTAGAAATTACTGGGCTTACGTCAATCGGTAGGTGGAAAGTATATTATACATTTGTTATCATACATGACTAGTTTCTGACAAAGCCACTTGTAGCTTGTTGTTAAAAACTTTGACATATAAAAGGTGTTTCAAGTCAATTGGCAATCATTGCGTGCTGTGATGCATTTGTGCTATAACATCCACTATGTTGATTACTACTTTGCTAAACTACATCAAAATTCCATTTTGCTGCAACATCCCACACAAAGCCAAACCATACATTATCATACTATATCATGCCAAACTGCATCAAACTATATACCACATACCATACACCATACCTTCTCATACCGTTCCGCACTTCAATGTTTTGCTAGCTATGGCGGGCTATACAACACAAAACCATTCAAGGCTCTCAAACAATTCCACGCCATACTATACAATACCATATGATACCATACCGTACCATACCATGCCATGCCATACCATACCATACCATACCATACCATACCATACCATACCATACCATACCATACCATACCATACCATACCATACCATACCATACCATACCATACAATACTATACCATACAATACCATACCATAAAATACCATACCATACCATACCATACCATACCATAAAATACCATACCATACCATACCATACCATACCATACCATACATTACTATACCATACCATACCATACAATACTATACCATACAATACCATACCATACAATACCATACCATACCATACCATACCATATTATAACCTAACATATCATTACATACTAAACCATTCAATACCATACCAACCATGCCGTACTGTACATTGCCATTCCATACAATTCTGATCGGTATACATACATACATATTCGTACATATTCGTATGAAAATAGAATGGGGGTGAACATGCTGACTGCAAATTCATCTTTTTAACGGAAAAGCAAAAATTTTGTTTGTAATTGTTTTTAACTAGAATGCAAACAGTTGTTTAGGGCTGGAGCAATGACAAAGGGGGGAGGGGGTAGAATTTCTATGTACTCTCCTCTGTACTTACTATAAACTGTAACCAAAAGGGGGTCCGGGCATGCTCTTCCGGAAAGTTTTTCAAAATACCAGCCCTTGTTTGACTTAGATTGGCATTTTTTTCATATAAGTTCCAAAAAATTATTAATGCATCGATCGGTCTTTAAATCAGGCATCTCAAATTTGTCCAAGTTTGGACCAACTACTAATCAAATTGTTAGGACTGACGTTGCCAATAAGGCAAAATTTTTGGACCGACTGGCAAAATATTGGGGGTGTCACACCCCCACACCCCTTTATGTGCGCTCCTGGCCTTCGCACCTCTTCAAATGAGATTTCTGCGTGGTTCACTCATCGATTTACTCTTACTTTTCAGTACAAAGTTGATTTAACAGCTCAAGCCATAGAGAATTTGAAGCGAGAGTTCAGAAATTCCCTTGATAATGTTCGACAGGAGATGAAGAAAGGTAGAGAGACTGCGAGTTCTGTTCAAAGCGATGTGGAGGAGCAGTACAATACTCATGTGGGACGCAAGACAGAATATGATAATGAAATCAGTCGAGTTGAAGATGAGATTTTACAAGGGAATCAAAATATAGACCAACAGGTCCTCGATATATCGACAAATTGCATTGACAAATGCAGAACTGGTATGTTTTTTATGACTGAATGGTTATATAACTATGATTCCTTAATTGATTAATGTATAATGCATAGCGCTTCCATCATTTTGACCAATTTTGTTGAAACCAAGATACCTTACAGCCAATCAAATACGTTAAATTTACCTAACTGACCAATCAGAATGCAACATAGTTTTAAATTAAGTTCCTTGGCAAGTGTCAATGAGACGCAAGCATTTCAGTAGGGTTTTAAGAGATAGCTCGTTTTTGACTTTGACACAGATATTTTGGTGCGTTTTGGGGAAATTATTACTTCAATAACAGCGACTAATATTTTTGCAACAATTACTGCATAAGAGGGAAGGAAAGCAAAGACATTGTAAGATTGAATTCCTAAAGACGTTGAGAAAACGCATGCTACAATTCTTTATGCTTATGGAGCTTCCCTTGGAACCCTGACCATTACTCGAAACCTCGTTTGGCAATTTCAACATAACGACACAAAATATCATACCTATTATTTTAGTGTCTATGCCAGGAGTCGAATGGAAGGATGATTGTTTGTCGCAGCCTGGAGAAACTAAACGTACAATGAAATGCATGACATGGAATGAAAATAAAGAAAAAGTAATAAATGTAATCTGCTTGTTGAAATGTGAAGCTACGAAATACAGCGCATCAGGATCTGGCATCAGTGACCTTCATAACATTCGTGTAAGTATACTTTTAGTAGATCCAGGTATACGTTAGCTTGAAGTAATGGGTATTCATGTGCTATTAAGATTCTCTATAAAGTGAAGAACATGGCTTCAATAAAGAATCGGTTACACGGGAACACACTTCTAAGCTCTATCACAAGGCTCTCTAAAGAAATATCTTTTTACTGGAAATTCCAAAATGTTTCCTGCTACCCTAATACAATTTCTTATGTTCTCTTGTTCCCCGTTAAAAAGGGATGTTTGCATCTTCCCATTCATGAAAATAAAAATCGGCAAGTTACCTCGTGCCCATAACACCTTAGGGGCATATAATCGGCAAGTTTCTTTGTTCCTATAACCCTTGGCGGTCCACTCCTTGAGTTTCATCCCTATAATATGTTGAAAGGAGCAGACTGTGCATTCTAAGAATGCACGCTCGAGAGAAAGTTTAACCACATAGACCAGTATCTTCAAACGTCACAATACGTCTTCAATCTTAGTTAAACATAACATCACTTATGACAAAAAGTGGCAAAGTACCCTATCAATTTTTTTTGCTTCAAAAGCTCCTGTTGAACCGATTCAGAGAAATGAAGGTCATGTCGCAAAACGAGGAGAGAATGATCGCCGTTCTTGAAGAAGCAAGGAAATTAGCAGCAGATACAAAAACGCTTGTGGAAGAAAGCACAAACTTTGATAGTGAAATCACAGACCTCCTTGCAAAATCAGACACAGAAAATATGGTAACAGTAAGAAAAGTACTTGTGGAACAGAATATCGAAGAACCATATCCACCATGCCTTCCTTTCAATTTAATGTTTGCAATCAACGCTCCAGGACAGAGTTGGCATGAAGGCACTTATGATGTTTGTTTCAATGGGGAGTTCTATAACAGCCTCGGTGTTAGGATGCTGAGAGTGGCCTATTCACAGATTGACGCAATGTATACAGCATTAGAAGAAGCCGAATTGCGTTATGCTAAACTTAAAGCTATTGACAGGAGCCTGCAAAGAGTGATGGATGATATAAAAATGAACAAAGCAGCACCTGTTAAAGGCGGAGAAAAAAGATCAGAGATGGGTGAAATTCTGCTGGATCCAAAAGAAAGAAGATTGATGAGAATTGCCAAAAGGAAGCTACCTAAGTTCACATCCATGAATGACAAAACTCAAATGGGATTCATCCATTATTCACCTTGGGCTGTTGCAAGACGAGCCAGTCCATTCTACGGAATGAATACTGCTACTGTTCGAGGGGTATATAACATGTCAGCACTTGAAGGTAGGTAAAAATTTCCACGTAATTTCCAAGTCCGTGTGAGTTAGAGTTTTTCTCATCGGTAAATCTGTAAATACGAGGGTAAGTAGATTGCTTCAAAGCCTGATTTCAATAGGAGATTGTATATAGTGATCCTACGGCTGTCCCATGACTTTATTAGGCGATCATCTCGCCCCGCAATCTTTATAGAAAGTATTTCCAGTGAAATAAGAAATCTTTAAAGCCCCGGCCAAACGTAGCCAAAATTGCACCCAACATTGGCAAACATTCAGGCTGGGCGAAATGTTGGCAGCATTTGGCCAACTTATTAGATGAGCCAACATTATGTTGCGAGATGTTGGCTGAAGTTTGATCTGTGTCAAAATTGCACCCAACATTTCAGAATGTTGGCTTCATTTGGCCACCCCTGCCAACAAATATTGGCTCCGCACATGCGTAATATGTAAGGCGCGCTTACCTATACATTTCAAGGTACTTTCACGGCCCGTACTACCATTAGTTACATAAATTACATAAATATAAACTGAGTTTAATTACTTACATAGCGTACCAATGATTCTTTCTCCATAAAGACATGCACTCTGCAGCTTTGTCTCTAACACCAAATGTTTTTTTCACGATTAACGGCCGTTTAATCTTCATCCTTCGACTTTTCACCTTACACCTTTGAAGTTGAAATGAAATGATACATCAAAACTACGTTGTCACAAGGACTGAGAAGTCCTAGGCTTTTGTGCTGCCTGCTAGAGTATAAGCTTTAAACTAGCAAGCCAGTAAGCAAGCAAGCAAGCAAGCAGGCAAGCAAGCAAACAAACCAGTAAGCAAGCAAGCAAGCAAGCAGGCAAGCAGGCAAGCAGCAAGCAAGCAAGCAAGCAAGTAAAAAAAGCTAGCTAGCAAGGAAGAAAGCAAGCAGGCAAGCAAGCAAGCAGGCAAGCAAGCAGGCAAGCAAGAAGGCAAGCAAGCAAGCAAGCAAGAAGGCAAGCAAGCAAGAAAGCAAGTCAGCAAGAAAGCAAGCTAGCTAGCAAGGAAGAAAGCAAGCCGTTTGTGTTTGTTAGCGCATGCCAAAGGTTCTTGAAGCTGAACAGCTGACTTTGACCTTAAAACTAGTTGTAAAAAGCTGCTGGAGTTTAGAACAACCATGGTATGAACGCGTATAGAATAAAATACAAGTTAATTGATTCAGTATCTGTTCTGTAATACCAGGTAATTCTGCATGCAACAAAGTGAGAAAAGTTGTCCAGCAATACAAAGATGTTGCAAGTGGTTTGAGAACTATAAATGAACACTATCAGCGTGGAAAACTGTTTTATGGAAGCAAGAGAGATTCCCTTCAGAAAGATTTGCAGCAGTCGTATGAATACATTATGGGAAAGAGTAAGTTGCTTTCATCTCCATCTTAATTCGTTTCGTAGGATGCTCATACTGTAGCGGCCGGCCATTGTTGTTGGTCTTGATTCAATAAGCGGAAACAAAAAGGGTTTCCTCATCAACAGTTGAATGTCGCGGTTCCACGATTCCATTGGTCACATTGCACCAAACGGGCACCAAGTATACCAGAATTTGAAAGATCAGAAAAATGCGAAATTGTTGCAAATTACGTTTATGGTTTCTAAATTTCGTAGTCTGACTTTATACCAGCATTACTAATTAATGAATGTTATAAAATAACCTTTCTGCATGTATCCGTTTTCTGTCTCGAAAACTTTTTATATAACAGACGAAGTAATGGTGCTAAAGTTTTTAGAAGAAAGTGGTGCCTATATTAAAAACCAACCACAGAAATACAAATACAAACGAAAACATATTTGCCCATATCAGTCAAACAGAGCAATAATGGCCTTGTCGGTTAGAAATTTTAGCCACGACAGTAATATATTTTCCTTTATTAAAGTCTGAAATGATTCTCTTTAAAAATTCTTCAAAATGATACAACTCCTGGTAATCTTTTTCGTTATCAATTTGCTAAATTTTAATTTCATTACTTAATTCTCATATATTCAACGTTATTTACAACATGGATAACATTGTCTTGATAACGACTTCATGCTCGAAACGTCGTTTTTATCTAATTTCAGAAAATTTCAAATGGTACATAATCTATTTTTATTCTTGTTTGTTCTACATTGTGCTGTACCGAACGCAAAACACACTTTTTTGGTTGCTATTTACAACATCTTCTTAATTTAAAGTGAACAAGACCTCATTATCAATGTTTGACCAAGATGGAATGCTTTACTGGTACAGATATACGAAAGCAGGTTTGTTTCCCAATTATTAAAGATTTTTCCATTTCTACGCGGTTTTCCTATTTTCCTTGTTATCTCAATGCGTCTACGTACAAATACCTTAATACAGTACTACCCTAATGTGACTTAGTAAAGTATTCGACAAATATAGAAGACATGTTAGCTTTGGTATACTAGAAACACCCGGTTTTAGGACATGAGTATCGAAATAGATGAAAATGACCCAACTCAGGCAAAGGGTAAGGTAGGAAGATATGCTAGTAAAATGTCGCTTAGTTTGCAGAAGGACCGATGTCTGTCATTTTTAATTGTGTTACCGCCGGCCGGCGACTTGTTCACGAAAGCAAAAAGTTGCAAAAGGTGATACAGTGGAACCTCCGGACACCTTTACACAACGGCACCTCAAAACAAGGGGCAAATATTTTCGCCCAAAAGGTCTTTTTCGTAAAAACACATCTTTTTCTACGGACAGGACAACTTTCTATGGATATTTACCCTGCTCTCTTTTGCGTCCGTTATATTGAGGTTCCATTAGGTATGCAAAAATAGACAGGTAAGGATCTTTTGTATCATAGTGTACGTCCGTTCTGCATTGAAACATTGTTATATAACAAATATGATTTTTTGCAGGATTGAAAGATTACTTTGATATTTACGAGAGACAAATTTCTGAACACAACAAAAGAGGCCTGGAATATTGGAGATCGGATATGTCTGCATTCTTTGATAAAGGAAGATTGTTCAACGAGCTTCACAACGTCGGCCAAAAGGCCTACACTCGCTCAAATATTCCCAAAAAGGACTCGCACGTTCGCTCATTCAATACTGTTGGAGAGGTACTATACTTTAGCTATTTTGTATCAAAATAAGACTTGACCCAACATTGTTTGTCAAACCGTTAGTCCCTAGCCAGACGATCAAATATTGTTGGTTGAACATTTTCAGTTTATTTTACATAAAACGTTTGACGATGCAGCTGTCCAACATTTTGGAACAATGACGTAACTGCTAATACGCAAGCAAGAACGCTTTGTTGCTAAGAAATCTTACTAGGTGCTAAAATGTTGCATTGCAAGTTATCGAAGTTTGACGATAATAAAAGAAATGTTTGACAGGCAATGTTGGAAAGGCAGGGAAACGATCAAACACTGCATGACAAGCAAATGTCAAATGTTTGACCAACAATGTTTGATCGTTTGGCCAGAGCCTTAATCAAACTTTTGAATTTAAATTTGCTCAACAAACAATGTTTAAAGTTTGGTAACGACACAAACATTGCTTGACAAGCAAATGTCAAATGTTTGTACAACAATGTTTGATCTTTTGGCCAGAGCCTTAATCAAACGTCTGAATTTAAATTTGCCAAACAGGCAAAGTTTGAATGTTAAGCCACATCACAAATTGACAAGCATAAATAAGCAGACTATCGTTGCGCGAAGTTTTTACAAAACATTTTTGTTTGACGCAAGCTTAAAATGATTGAAGAGCATTGTTTCGCAATATGGCATATGTTTGCAGGCAAATTTCAACGAATGTTTGATCGTTTAGCCACGGTTTTCGAAGTGCTTGCTATCTTAGCATTTAAATTTTTTGTTTTTAGACCATTCGCCGAGTATTGACAAAGCCAGGAGTAACTCTTGAAGAAGCGAACATGATGATCAACACTGTTGACACACATATGAACCGTCTTCATCAATCTACCTTCACTTGCAACTAAATGCTTATGCTGCAAGATGGGAATTCGCTTATCAACTAGATAGAATTACTGACAGACGGACGAATTCGCTGTTCAGTTTTTAGAGTTTGAGTTAAATAATAATCATAGATATAGATGACATATGGGTTTCCAGTCAAATAATACTCGTCTATCTTTGAATATCTTCTACTGTTATGAAATGAATTAACATCGCAAGGGTTTCAAGAATACTATAGGCCTATTCTATCAAGGAGTCAGTATCAGTTAAGAACTTGATGTTGAAGTCATGAATTTCATGCACTTGACTATAGGCATGACCCTTCACTAGCTCAGCTCAACAAGCTTTCAAGATGGAAAGGGATGATACTAAATCGAAATGAGTAGCCTTGAAGTTAGAAAAGAAAAAAGCTGTAGTTACTACTTACGATTTAGTCAAGTCAAGGGCAAAAACCATCTTGGTAGCTTCTCCAATTTGCTCTTCAATCTCCAATCCGGTTAAGCTCATCCTTTACCAAAACCTTTCATCTGATGATGCAGTGATGCAGAATGCTTATAATTTTTGACATTTCTTTTGTTTGTCTTTAGTCCTTTGAGGATTCCTTTTGTCTTTATTTGAAGTTAGAGAGCAGTGGCAATACCACGTGACGATGGTTTCTCTGATTGAGAAACCAATCAAATTTGACAGCAAGAATGTTACTTGGCTCCGCAATGCTGCTGCTACCAAAGTCCTGAAAAGTAAAATTTCTGAAAAACTGATGAATTCGCTTTTTAGCTTATAGAGTACGAGTTCAATACAATAGATAAAGTAGATATGACATATAAAGGTTTCAAATATAATAATGCTTGTTTATCTTTGAACATCCTTTGCTGGTATAAAATGAATTAACATCGCAAGGGTTTCAAGAATACTAGTAGGCCTATTCTATCAAAAATCACTTAAGAACTTGATGTTGGAGTCACCAATTCCATGCACTTGACCATAGGCACTACCTACACTCGCTCAGCTCGACATGTTTTCAAGATGGAAAGAGATTAAATTAAATCGAAATTAGTAGCCTTGAAGTTAGAAAATAAAAAAAAGCTGTACTTACGATTTCGTCAAGTAAAAGGCAAAAGCAATTTGGGTTGCTTCTCCATCTGTCTCTCTAATCTCCAATTCTGTTCAGCTCAACCATTACTAAAACATTTCATCTTGATGCAGTGATGCAGAATGCTTATAATTTTTGACATTTCTATTGTTTGGCTTCAGTCCTTTGAGGATTCCTTTTGTCTTTATTTGAAGTTAGTGAGCAGTGGTTATACCACGTGACAATGGTTTCTCTGATTGATCAACCAATCAGACTTTGATAGCAAGAAAGCTCACATGACTGCTGCTACTGTTCTAGAAACGACATAAAAAGGTTTCAAGACAAATAATATTGGTCTATCTTCGAATATCTTTTGCTGGTAGGTAAAAAATTGACATCGCAATGGTCTTAGGTTTTAAGCGAGTAGTAAAATGCCTATTGTATCAAGGAGAAAGTTTAAAAACTTGCTGTTGGAGTCACGAATTCCATGCATTTTAACATAGGCACTCCCTAGATAGATACCTACAATGGCTGCCAAATGTAGTTGGAACGCCCAAGATTTTTTGGGTGAATCACTGACATTTTCCGTAAATGTAGCATATTCACGAGCTTAAGCCCTCCCCTCCCCCTCAAACAATGTTGAGACTATGGATGATTCTCTTTGCAATCGCGCGAGTCCAGAATTAGCTGGAAATTGTAGTGTTAAACAACATTGTTTGAGGGGGAGGAGGGGGAGGGTGAAGCAATAGTAGGCAGTGAAAGAGAATTTTAGCACAGGCGTTCCAACACTTTCGGCAGCCATTGTCTTTTTTATCCAGTATGCTAGTTGATTCCTACAAAAGATTGTCGACTTTATAGGGTTTTCGGGGTGCTGAATTCACTGGTAACATTTTGACACTGTAAGTTCTATAGATGACGTCATAATTGCCCTATGCTCTGATTTCCGTTGTTTTGCCTGGCTTTTTGTCATTTATTCTTGAAACAACATTAAAGCTAGTACCTATATAACTTTTTTCGGGCTAACGTAGTATCCTTGCATGCTTTGTGGCAATACTGCCGAAAAAATACGCAATAACTAAGTTATCCTTTCAGAAAATGACTGCTGAATTCAGAAAAAAAACCAACATGAAAACGAGGCTAGTGGCATCCATTCCAGAAGTCACCCTTTTATTGCTTAATCCTTATTCATATAATGAATTATTCGTTTGTCATATAGTGCACTAGTATTACGATGTTTATTTATGAACTGGAGGCTCAATTTTTCAATTAAAAACAAGGCAGCAAGGATGCAATGGCAATGGTAGTTAAAGGTAAAATCGATGCTAAGACGTCAGATTATATTTTTCATTTTCATAAACGGTAAATGGTCATTTCAATTGGTCTATGATGCAGCTGAATAAAAGGTTTCTTTATTTCCAGTGATTTCTTTGTAAATGCAAATCATTTACAAGCACAACTTTAATGAAGGGTAACTAATGTTAGTGAAATAGGTACTTCAAAGGACAATGCACCATAAAGTTACCATTGTGGAATTTCAATAAGAGAGCACAATGCCTATACCGCTAATACAACATAAACAATTCAACGAAGCTCTACCAAGCAGCTCAATGGAAAACATACTTGGACACGGTTTACACTTTCAAGATGATCATCATTTTATCGAAAAAAGATATAAAACTTGCACGCATTTCTTGAAAAGTTATTCTAATAGGTGTAGTGGAGGGTACTACATAGCATCATTGAAATTGTTGAGAAATCGATTCAGAACACGATGTAGAAATAATTGGCGAAAGCTGCATCAGTCTCTTTTTAAATATGAATATGACAGTCATGTTATTTTAATGCCTTGGTGCTGTTTGTGACAAACATTGGCAAGTTAGGCAAATTCCGCGGCAATAAAGCACCGGTTTTATTGTTCAGTAAGTGTAACTGATACATGTACAGTTGTTAGATGTGAAATGGCAACTGTTATTATTAAAATTGCAGAGTTATTCAGAGGTAGGAAAACCGTAAACCGTGGGAACTACGGAAAAACTTTATAGTTTGAAGATGACGTAATGAATTGCTCTACTGCTAAAGAAATTTACACATTGCTAAAACTGACATATGACGTCACATCTTCGTCGAAATATCGATACTGTTCTGTGTTTCTTCGCATAACTACATAAGATGTTGGGCTTGTACGAAACTTATACTATTTTCACGATGTATTTTACCTAAACAAAATTCAAATCAATAGAAAGTTACATATGTTGCGTTTATTTGCAATTCTTTGTGGAGGAACCGTAAAATTTGGGCAAAAATTAACAAAATTGCCAATAATGACGTCAAATGGGCAAATTTCATAATTTTACCTATCACCATTGAATTCAGCGCCCCGAAAACCCCTGATACAATCACTATCCAGCATTTTAGTCAGCCTTTTCGAAGAAAAATTTTTTACAATGGCTGCCAAATGTAGTTGGAACGCCCAAGATTTTTTGGGTGAATCACTGACATTTTCCGTAAATGTAGCATATTCACGAGCTTAAGCCCTCCCCTCCCCCTCAAACAATGTTGAGACTATGGATGATTCTCTTTGCAATCGCGCGAGTCCAGAATTAGCTGGAAATTGTAGTGTTAAACAACATTGTTTGAGGGGAGGAGGGGAGGTGAAGCAATAGTAGGCAGTGAAAGAGAATTTTAGCACAGGCGTTCCAACACTTTCGGCAGCCATTGTCTTTTTTATCCAGTATGCTAGTTGATTCCTACAAAAAGATTGTCGACTTTATAGGGTTTTCGGGGGTGCTGAATTCACTGGTAACATTTTTGACACTGTAAGTTCTATAGATGACGTCATAATTGCCCTATGCTCTGATTTCCGTTGTTTTGCCTGGCTTTTTTGTCATTTATTCTTGAAACAACATTAAAGCTAGTACCTATATAACTTTTTTCGGGCTAACGTAGTATCCTTGCATGCTTTGTGGCAATACTGCCGAAAAATACGCAATAACTAAGTTATCCTTTCAGAAAATGACTGCTGAATTCAGAAAAAACCAACATGAAAACGAGGCTAGTGGCATCCATTCCAGAAGTCACCCTTTTATTGCTTAATCCTTATTCATATAATGAATTATTCGTTTGTCATATAGTGCACTAGTATTACGATGTTTATTTATGAACTGGAGGCTCAATTTTTCAATTAAAAACAAGGCAGCAAGGATGCAATGGCAATGGTAGTTAAAGGTAAAATCGATGCTAAGACGTCAGATTATATTTTTCATTTTCATAAACGGTAAATGGTCATTTCAATTGGTCTATGATGCAGCTGAATAAAAGGTTTCTTTATTTCCAGTGATTTCTTTGTAAATGCAAATCATTTACAAGCACAACTTTAATGAAGGGTAACTAATGTTAGTGAAATAGGTACTTCAAAGGACAATGCACCATAAAGTTACCATTGTGGAATTTCAATAAGAGAGCACAATGCCTATACCGCTAATACAACATAAACAATTCAACGAAGCTCTACCAAGCAGCTCAATGGAAAACATACTTGGACACGGTTTACACTTTCAAGATGATCATCATTTTATCGAAAAAAGATATAAAACTTGCACGCATTTCTTGAAAAGTTATTCTAATAGGTGTAGTGGAGGGTACTACATAGCATCATTGAAATTGTTGAGAAATCGATTCAGAACACGATGTAGAAATAATTGGCGAAAGCTGCATCAGTCTCTTTTAAATATGAATATGACAGTCATGTTATTTTAATGCCTTGGTGCTGTTTGTGACAAACATTGGCAAGTTAGGCAAATTCCGCGGCAATAAAGCACCGGTTTTATTGTTCAGTAAGTGTAACTGATACATGTACAGTTGTTAGATGTGAAATGGCAACTGTTATTATTAAAATTGCAGAGTTATTCAGAGGTAGGAAAACCGTAAACCGTGGGAACTACGGAAAAACTTTATAGTTTGAAGATGACGTAATGAATTGCTCTACTGCTAAAGAAATTTACACATTGCTAAAACTGACATATGACGTCACATCTTCGTCGAAATATCGATACTGTTCTGTGTTTCTTCGCATAACTACATAAGATGTTGGGCTTGTACGAAACTTATACTATTTTCACGATGTATTTTACCTAAACAAAATTCAAATCAATAGAAAGTTACATATGTTGCGTTTATTTGCAATTCTTTGTGGAGGAACCGTAAAATTTGGGCAAAAATTAACAAAATTGCCAATAATGACGTCAAATGGGCAAATTTCATAATTTTACCTATCACCATTGAATTCAGCGCCCCGAAAACCCCTGATACAATCACTATCCAGCATTTTAGTCAGCCTTTTCGAAGAAAAATTTTTACAATGGCTGCCAAATGTAGTTGGAACGCCCAAGATTTTTGGGTGAATCACTGACATTTTCCGTAAATGTAGCATATTCACGAGCTTAAGCCCTCCTCCCCTCAAACAATGTTGAGACTATGGATGATTCTCTTTGCAATCGCGCGAGTCCAGAATTAGCTGGAAATTGTAGTGTTAAACAACATTGTTTGAGGGGAGGAGGGGAGGTGAAGCAATAGTAGGCAGTGAAAGAGAATTTTAGCACAGGCGTTCCAACACTTTCGGCAGCCATTGTCTTTTTTTTATCCAGTATGCTAGTTGATTCCTACAAAAAGATTGTCGACTTTATTGGGTTTTCGGGGGTGCTGAATTCACTGGTAACATTTTGACACTGTAAGTTCTATACATGACGTCATAATTGCCCTATGCTCTGATTTCCGTTGTTTTGCCTGGCTTTTTTGTCATTTATTCTTGAAACAACATTAAAGCTAGTACCTATATAACTTTTTTCGGGCTAACGTAGTATCCTTGCATGCTTTGTGGCAATACTGCCGAAAAAATACGCAATAACTAAGTTATCCTTTCAGAAAATGACTGCTGAATTCAGAAAAAAAACCAACATGAAAACGAGGCTAGTGGCATCCATTCCAGAAGTCACCCTTTTATTGCTTAATCCTTATTCATATAATGAATTATTCGTTTGTCATATAGTGCACTAGTATTACGATGTTTATTTATGAACTGGAGGCTCAATTTTTCAATTAAAAACAAGGCAGCAAGGATGCAATGGCAATGGTAGTTAAAGGTAAAATCGATGCTAAGACGTCAGATTATATTTTCATTTTCATAAACGGTAAATGGTCATTTCAATTGGTCTATGATGCAGCTGAATAAAAGGTTTCTTTATTTCCAGTGATTTCTTTGTAAATGCAAATCATTTACAAGCACAACTTTAATGAAGGGTAACTAATGTTAGTGAAATAGGTACTTCAAAGGACAATGCACCATAAAGTTACCATTGTGGAATTTCAATAAGAGAGCACAATGCCTATACCGCTAATACAACATAAACAATTCAACGAAGCTCTACCAAGCAGCTCAATGGAAAACATACTTGGACACGGTTTACACTTTCAAGATGATCATCATTTTATCGAAAAAAGATATAAAACTTGCACGCATTTCTTGAAAAGTTATTCTAATAGGTGTAGTGGAGGGTACTACATAGCATCATTGAAATTGTTGAGAAATCGATTCAGAACACGATGTAGAAATAATTGGCGAAAGCTGCATCAGTCTCTTTTAAATATGAATATGACAGTCATGTTATTTTAATGCCTTGGTGCTGTTTGTGACAAACATTGGCAAGTTAGGCAAATTCCGCGGCAATAAAGCACCGGTTTTATTGTTCAGTAAGTGTAACTGATACATGTACAGTTGTTAGATGTGAAATGGCAACTGTTATTATTAAAATTGCAGAGTTATTCAGAGGTAGGAAAACCGTAAACCGTGGGAACTACGGAAAAACTTTATAGTTTGAAGATGACGTAATGAATTGCTCTACTGCTAAAGAAATTTACACATTGCTAAAACTGACATATGACGTCACATCTTCGTCGAAATATCGATACTGTTCTGTGTTTCTTCGCATAACTACATAAGATGTTGGGCTTGTACGAAACTTATACTATTTTCACGATGTATTTTACCTAAACAAAAATTCAAATCAATAGAAAGTTACATATGTTGCGTTTATTTGCAATTCTTTGTGGAGGAACCGTAAAATTTGGGCAAAAAATTAACAAAATTGCCAATAATGACGTCAAATGGGCAAATTTCATAATTTTACCTATCACCATTGAATTCAGCGCCCCGAAAACCCCCTGATACAATCACTATCCAGCATTTTAGTCAGCCTTTTCGAAGAAAAATTTTTTACAATGGCTGCCAAATGTAGTTGGAACGCCCAAGATTTTTTGGGTGAATCACTGACATTTTCCGTAAATGTAGCATATTCACGAGCTTAAGCCCTCCCCTCCCCCTCAAACAATGTTGAGACTATGGATGATTCTCTTTGCAATCGCGCGAGTCCAGAATTAGCTGGAAATTGTAGTGTTAAACAACATTGTTTGAGGGGGAGGAGGGGGAGGGTGAAGCAATAGTAGGCAGTGAAAGAGAATTTTAGCACAGGCGTTCCAACACTTTCGGCAGCCATTGTCTTTTTTTTATCCAGTATGCTAGTTGATTCCTACAAAAAGATTGTCGACTTTATAGGGTTTTCGGGGGTGCTGAATTCACTGGTAACATTTTTGACACTGTAAGTTCTATAGATGACGTCATAATTGCCCTATGCTCTGATTTCCGTTGTTTTGCCTGGCTTTTTTGTCATTTATTCTTGAAACAACATTAAAGCTAGTACCTATATAACTTTTTTCGGGCTAACGTAGTATCCTTGCATGCTTTGTGGCAATACTGCCGAAAAATACGCAATAACTAAGTTATCCTTTCAGAAAATGACTGCTGAATTCAGAAAAAACCAACATGAAAACGAGGCTAGTGGCATCCATTCCAGAAGTCACCCTTTTATTGCTTAATCCTTATTCATATAATGAATTATTCGTTTGTCATATAGTGCACTAGTATTACGATGTTTATTTATGAACTGGAGGCTCAATTTTTCAATTAAAAACAAGGCAGCAAGGATGCAATGGCAATGGTAGTTAAAGGTAAAATCGATGCTAAGACGTCAGATTATATTTTTCATTTTCATAAACGGTAAATGGTCATTTCAATTGGTCTATGATGCAGCTGAATAAAAGGTTTCTTTATTTCCAGTGATTTCTTTGTAAATGCAAATCATTTACAAGCACAACTTTAATGAAGGGTAACTAATGTTAGTGAAATAGGTACTTCAAAGGACAATGCACCATAAAGTTACCATTGTGGAATTTCAATAAGAGAGCACAATGCCTATACCGCTAATACAACATAAACAATTCAACGAAGCTCTACCAAGCAGCTCAATGGAAAACATACTTGGACACGGTTTACACTTTCAAGATGATCATCATTTTATCGAAAAAAGATATAAAACTTGCACGCATTTCTTGAAAAGTTATTCTAATAGGTGTAGTGGAGGGTACTACATAGCATCATTGAAATTGTTGAGAAATCGATTCAGAACACGATGTAGAAATAATTGGCGAAAGCTGCATCAGTCTCTTTTAAATATGAATATGACAGTCATGTTATTTTAATGCCTTGGTGCTGTTTGTGACAAACATTGGCAAGTTAGGCAAATTCCGCGGCAATAAAGCACCGGTTTTATTGTTCAGTAAGTGTAACTGATACATGTACAGTTGTTAGATGTGAAATGGCAACTGTTATTATTAAAATTGCAGAGTTATTCAGAGGTAGGAAAACCGTAAACCGTGGGAACTACGGAAAAACTTTATAGTTTGAAGATGACGTAATGAATTGCTCTACTGCTAAAGAAATTTACACATTGCTAAAACTGACATATGACGTCACATCTTCGTCGAAATATCGATACTGTTCTGTGTTTCTTCGCATAACTACATAAGATGTTGGGCTTGTACGAAACTTATACTATTTTCACGATGTATTTTACCTAAACAAAATTCAAATCAATAGAAAGTTACATATGTTGCGTTTATTTGCAATTCTTTGTGGAGGAACCGTAAAATTTGGGCAAAAATTAACAAAATTGCCAATAATGACGTCAAATGGGCAAATTTCATAATTTTACCTATCACCATTGAATTCAGCGCCCCGAAAACCCCTGATACAATCACTATCCAGCATTTTAGTCAGCCTTTTCGAAGAAAAATTTTTACAATGGCTGCCAAATGTAGTTGGAACGCCCAAGATTTTTGGGTGAATCACTGACATTTTCCGTAAATGTAGCATATTCACGAGCTTAAGCCCTCCTCCCCTCAAACAATGTTGAGACTATGGATGATTCTCTTTGCAATCGCGCGAGTCCAGAATTAGCTGGAAATTGTAGTGTTAAACAACATTGTTTGAGGGGAGGAGGGGAGGTGAAGCAATAGTAGGCAGTGAAAGAGAATTTTAGCACAGGCGTTCCAACACTTTCGGCAGCCATTGTCTTTTTTTTATCCAGTATGCTAGTTGATTCCTACAAAAAGATTGTCGACTTTATAGGGTTTTCGGGGGTGCTGAATTCACTGGTAACATTTTTGACACTGTAAGTTCTATAGATGACGTCATAATTGCCCTATGCTCTGATTTCCGTTGTTTTGCCTGGCTTTTTTGTCATTTATTCTTGAAACAACATTAAAGCTAGTACCTATATAACTTTTTTCGGGCTAACGTAGTATCCTTGCATGCTTTGTGGCAATACTGCCGAAAAATACGCAATAACTAAGTTATCCTTTCAGAAAATGACTGCTGAATTCAGAAAAAACCAACATGAAAACGAGGCTAGTGGCATCCATTCCAGAAGTCACCCTTTTATTGCTTAATCCTTATTCATATAATGAATTATTCGTTTGTCATATAGTGCACTAGTATTACGATGTTTATTTATGAACTGGAGGCTCAATTTTCAATTAAAAACAAGGCAGCAAGGATGCAATGGCAATGGTAGTTAAAGGTAAAATCGATGCTAAGACGTCAGATTATATTTTCATTTTCATAAACGGTAAATGGTCATTTCAATTGGTCTATGATGCAGCTGAATAAAAGGTTTCTTTATTTCCAGTGATTTCTTTGTAAATGCAAATCATTTACAAGCACAACTTTAATGAAGGGTAACTAATGTTAGTGAAATAGGTACTTCAAAGGACAATGCACCATAAAGTTACCATTGTGGAATTTCAATAAGAGAGCACAATGCCTATACCGCTAATACAACATAAACAATTCAACGAAGCTCTACCAAGCAGCTCAATGGAAAACATACTTGGACACGGTTTACACTTTCAAGATGATCATCATTTTATCGAAAAAAGATATAAAACTTGCACGCATTTCTTGAAAAGTTATTCTAATAGGTGTAGTGGAGGGTACTACATAGCATCATTGAAATTGTTGAGAAATCGATTCAGAACACGATGTAGAAATAATTGGCGAAAGCTGCATCAGTCTCTTTTAAATATGAATATGACAGTCATGTTATTTTAATGCCTTGGTGCTGTTTGTGACAAACATTGGCAAGTTAGGCAAATTCCGCGGCAATAAAGCACCGGTTTTATTGTTCAGTAAGTGTAACTGATACATGTACAGTTGTTAGATGTGAAATGGCAACTGTTATTATTAAAATTGCAGAGTTATTCAGAGGTAGGAAAACCGTAAACCGTGGGAACTACGGAAAAACTTTATAGTTTGAAGATGACGTAATGAATTGCTCTACTGCTAAAGAAATTTACACATTGCTAAAACTGACATATGACGTCACATCTTCGTCGAAATATCGATACTGTTCTGTGTTTCTTCGCATAACTACATAAGATGTTGGGCTTGTACGAAACTTATACTATTTTCACGATGTATTTTACCTAAACAAAATTCAAATCAATAGAAAGTTACATATGTTGCGTTTATTTGCAATTCTTTGTGGAGGAACCGTAAAATTTGGGCAAAAATTAACAAAATTGCCAATAATGACGTCAAATGGGCAAATTTCATAATTTTACCTATCACCATTGAATTCAGCGCCCGAAAACCCCTGATACAATCACTATCCAGCATTTTAGTCAGCCTTTTCGAAGAAAAATTTTTTACAATGGCTGCCAAATGTAGTTGGAACGCCCAAGATTTTTTGGGTGAATCACTGACATTTTCCGTAAATGTAGCATATTCACGAGCTTAAGCCCTCCCCTCCCCCTCAAACAATGTTGAGACTATGGATGATTCTCTTTGCAATCGCGCGAGTCCAGAATTAGCTGGAAATTGTAGTGTTAAACAACATTGTTTGAGGGGGAGGAGGGGGAGGGTGAAGCAATAGTAGGCAGTGAAAGAGAATTTTAGCACAGGCGTTCCAACACTTTCGGCAGCCATTGTCTTTTTTTTATCCAGTATGCTAGTTGATTCCTACAAAAAGATTGTCGACTTTATAGGGTTTTCGGGGGTGCTGAATTCACTGGTAACATTTTGACACTGTAAGTTCTATAGATGACGTCATAATTGCCCTATGCTCTGATTTCCGTTGTTTTGCCTGGCTTTTTGTCATTTATTCTTGAAACAACATTAAAGCTAGTACCTATATAACTTTTTCGGGCTAACGTAGTATCCTTGCATGCTTTGTGGCAATACTGCCGAAAAATACGCAATAACTAAGTTATCCTTTCAGAAAATGACTGCTGAATTCAGAAAAAACCAACATGAAAACGAGGCTAGTGGCATCCATTCCAGAAGTCACCCTTTTATTGCTTAATCCTTATTCATATAATGAATTATTCGTTTGTCATATAGTGCACTAGTATTACGATGTTTATTTATGAACTGGAGGCTCAATTTTTCAATTAAAAACAAGGCAGCAAGGATGCAATGGCAATGGTAGTTAAAGGTAAAATCGATGCTAAGACGTCAGATTATATTTTTCATTTTCATAAACGGTAAATGGTCATTTCAATTGGTCTATGATGCAGCTGAATAAAAGGTTTCTTTATTTCAGTGATTTCTTTGTAAATGCAAATCATTTACAAGCACAACTTTAATGAAGGGTAACTAATGTTAGTGAAATAGGTACTTCAAAGGACAATGCACCATAAAGTTACCATTGTGGAATTTCAATAAGAGAGCACAATGCCTATACCGCTAATACAACATAAACAATTCAACGAAGCTCTACCAAGCAGCTCAATGGAAAACATACTTGGACACGGTTTACACTTTCAAGATGATCATCATTTTATCGAAAAAAGATATAAAACTTGCACGCATTTCTTGAAAAGTTATTCTAATAGGTGTAGTGGAGGGTACTACATAGCATCATTGAAATTGTTGAGAAATCGATTCAGAACACGATGTAGAAATAATTGGCGAAAGCTGCATCAGTCTCTTTTAAATATGAATATGACAGTCATGTTATTTTAATGCCTTGGTGCTGTTTGTGACAAACATTGGCAAGTTAGGCAAATTCCGCGGCAATAAAGCACCGGTTTTATTGTTCAGTAAGTGTAACTGATACATGTACAGTTGTTAGATGTGAAATGGCAACTGTTATTATTAAAATTGCAGAGTTATTCAGAGGTAGGAAAACCGTAAACCGTGGGAACTACGGAAAAACTTTATAGTTTGAAGATGACGTAATGAATTGCTCTACTGCTAAAGAAATTTACACATTGCTAAAACTGACATATGACGTCACATCTTCGTCGAAATATCGATACTGTTCTGTGTTTCTTCGCATAACTACATAAGATGTTGGGCTTGTACGAAACTTATACTATTTTCACGATGTATTTTACCTAAACAAAATTCAAATCAATAGAAAGTTACATATGTTGCGTTTATTTGCAATTCTTTGTGGAGGAACCGTAAAATTTGGGCAAAAATTAACAAAATTGCCAATAATGACGTCAAATGGGCAAATTTCATAATTTTACCTATCACCATTGAATTCAGCGCCCCCGAAAACCCCCTGATACAATCACTATCCAGCATTTTAGTCAGCCTTTTCGAAGAAAAATTTTTTACAATGGCTGCCAAATGTAGTTGGAACGCCCAAGATTTTTGGGTGAATCACTGACATTTTCCGTAAATGTAGCATATTCACGAGCTTAAGCCCTCCTCCCCTCAAACAATGTTGAGACTATGGATGATTCTCTTTGCAATCGCGCGAGTCCAGAATTAGCTGGAAATTGTAGTGTTAAACAACATTGTTTGAGGGGGAGGAGGGGGAGGGTGAAGCAATAGTAGGCAGTGAAAGAGAATTTTAGCACAGGCGTTCCAACACTTTCGGCAGCCATTGTCTTTTTTTTATCCAGTATGCTAGTTGATTCCTACAAAAAGATTGTCGACTTTATAGGGTTTTCGGGGTGCTGAATTCACTGGTAACATTTTGACACTGTAAGTTCTATAGATGACGTCATAATTGCCCTATGCTCTGATTTCCGTTGTTTTGCCTGGCTTTTTGTCATTTATTCTTGAAACAACATTAAAGCTAGTACCTATATAACTTTTTTCGGGCTAACGTAGTATCCTTGCATGCTTTGTGGCAATACTGCCGAAAAATACGCAATAACTAAGTTATCCTTTCAGAAAATGACTGCTGAATTCAGAAAAAAAACCAACATGAAAACGAGGCTAGTGGCATCCATTCCAGAAGTCACCCTTTTATTGCTTAATCCTTATTCATATAATGAATTATTCGTTTGTCATATAGTGCACTAGTATTACGATGTTTATTTATGAACTGGAGGCTCAATTTTTCAATTAAAAACAAGGCAGCAAGGATGCAATGGCAATGGTAGTTAAAGGTAAAATCGATGCTAAGACGTCAGATTATATTTTCATTTTCATAAACGGTAAATGGTCATTTCAATTGGTCTATGATGCAGCTGAATAAAAGGTTTCTTTATTTCCAGTGATTTCTTTGTAAATGCAAATCATTTACAAGCACAACTTTAATGAAGGGTAACTAATGTTAGTGAAATAGGTACTTCAAAGGACAATGCACCATAAAGTTACCATTGTGGAATTTCAATAAGAGAGCACAATGCCTATACCGCTAATACAACATAAACAATTCAACGAAGCTCTACCAAGCAGCTCAATGGAAAACATACTTGGACACGGTTTACACTTTCAAGATGATCATCATTTTATCGAAAAAAGATATAAAACTTGCACGCATTTCTTGAAAAGTTATTCTAATAGGTGTAGTGGAGGGTACTACATAGCATCATTGAAATTGTTGAGAAATCGATTCAGAACACGATGTAGAAATAATTGGCGAAAGCTGCATCAGTCTCTTTTAAATATGAATATGACAGTCATGTTATTTTAATGCCTTGGTGCTGTTTGTGACAAACATTGGCAAGTTAGGCAAATTCCGCGGCAATAAAGCACCGGTTTTATTGTTCAGTAAGTGTAACTGATACATGTACAGTTGTTAGATGTGAAATGGCAACTGTTATTATTAAAATTGCAGAGTTATTCAGAGGTAGGAAAACCGTAAACCGTGGGAACTACGGAAAAACTTTATAGTTTGAAGATGACGTAATGAATTGCTCTACTGCTAAAGAAATTTACACATTGCTAAAACTGACATATGACGTCACATCTTCGTCGAAATATCGATACTGTTCTGTGTTTCTTCGCATAACTACATAAGATGTTGGGCTTGTACGAAACTTATACTATTTTCACGATGTATTTTACCTAAACAAAATTCAAATCAATAGAAAGTTACATATGTTGCGTTTATTTGCAATTCTTTGTGGAGGAACCGTAAAATTTGGGCAAAAATTAACAAAATTGCCAATAATGACGTCAAATGGGCAAATTTCATAATTTTACCTATCACCATTGAATTCAGCGCCCCGAAAACCCCTGATACAATCACTATCCAGCATTTTAGTCAGCCTTTTCGAAGAAAAATTTTTACAATGGCTGCCAAATGTAGTTGGAACGCCCAAGATTTTTGGGTGAATCACTGACATTTTCCGTAAATGTAGCATATTCACGAGCTTAAGCCCTCCTCCCCTCAAACAATGTTGAGACTATGGATGATTCTCTTTGCAATCGCGCGAGTCCAGAATTAGCTGGAAATTGTAGTGTTAAACAACATTGTTTGAGGGGAGGAGGGGAGGTGAAGCAATAGTAGGCAGTGAAAGAGAATTTTAGCACAGGCGTTCCAACACTTTCGGCAGCCATTGTCTTTTTTTTATCCAGTATGCTAGTTGATTCCTACAAAAAGATTGTCGACTTTATAGGGTTTTCGGGGGTGCTGAATTCACTGGTAACATTTTTGACACTGTAAGTTCTATAGATGACGTCATAATTGCCCTATGCTCTGATTTCCGTTGTTTTGCCTGGCTTTTTTGTCATTTATTCTTGAAACAACATTAAAGCTAGTACCTATATAACTTTTTTCGGGCTAACGTAGTATCCTTGCATGCTTTGTGGCAATACTGCCGAAAAAATACGCAATAACTAAGTTATCCTTTCAGAAAATGACTGCTGAATTCAGAAAAAAAACCAACATGAAAACGAGGCTAGTGGCATCCATTCCAGAAGTCACCCTTTTATTGCTTAATCCTTATTCATATAATGAATTATTCGTTTGTCATATAGTGCACTAGTATTACGATGTTTATTTATGAACTGGAGGCTCAATTTTTCAATTAAAAACAAGGCAGCAAGGATGCAATGGCAATGGTAGTTAAAGGTAAAATCGATGCTAAGACGTCAGATTATATTTTCATTTTCATAAACGGTAAATGGTCATTTCAATTGGTCTATGATGCAGCTGAATAAAAGGTTTCTTTATTTCCAGTGATTTCTTTGTAAATGCAAATCATTTACAAGCACAACTTTAATGAAGGGTAACTAATGTTAGTGAAATAGGTACTTCAAAGGACAATGCACCATAAAGTTACCATTGTGGAATTTCAATAAGAGAGCACAATGCCTATACCGCTAATACAACATAAACAATTCAACGAAGCTCTACCAAGCAGCTCAATGGAAAACATACTTGGACACGGTTTACACTTTCAAGATGATCATCATTTTATCGAAAAAAGATATAAAACTTGCACGCATTTCTTGAAAAGTTATTCTAATAGGTGTAGTGGAGGGTACTACATAGCATCATTGAAATTGTTGAGAAATCGATTCAGAACACGATGTAGAAATAATTGGCGAAAGCTGCATCAGTCTCTTTTAAATATGAATATGACAGTCATGTTATTTTAATGCCTTGGTGCTGTTTGTGACAAACATTGGCAAGTTAGGCAAATTCCGCGGCAATAAAGCACCGGTTTTATTGTTCAGTAAGTGTAACTGATACATGTACAGTTGTTAGATGTGAAATGGCAACTGTTATTATTAAAATTGCAGAGTTATTCAGAGGTAGGAAAACCGTAAACCGTGGGAACTACGGAAAAACTTTATAGTTTGAAGATGACGTAATGAATTGCTCTACTGCTAAAGAAATTTACACATTGCTAAAACTGACATATGACGTCACATCTTCGTCGAAATATCGATACTGTTCTGTGTTTCTTCGCATAACTACATAAGATGTTGGGCTTGTACGAAACTTATACTATTTTCACGATGTATTTTACCTAAACAAAATTCAAATCAATAGAAAGTTACATATGTTGCGTTTATTTGCAATTCTTTGTGGAGGAACCGTAAAATTTGGGCAAAAAATTAACAAAATTGCCAATAATGACGTCAAATGGGCAAATTTCATAATTTTACCTATCACCATTGAATTCAGCGCCCCCGAAAACCCCCTGATACAATCACTATCCAGCATTTTAGTCAGCCTTTTCGAAGAAAAATTTTTTACAATGGCTGCCAAATGTAGTTGGAACGCCCAAGATTTTTTGGGTGAATCACTGACATTTTCCGTAAATGTAGCATATTCACGAGCTTAAGCCCTCCCCTCCCCCTCAAACAATGTTGAGACTATGGATGATTCTCTTTGCAATCGCGCGAGTCCAGAATTAGCTGGAAATTGTAGTGTTAAACAACATTGTTTGAGGGGAGGAGGGGAGGTGAAGCAATAGTAGGCAGTGAAAGAGAATTTTAGCACAGGCGTTCCAACACTTTCGGCAGCCATTGTCTTTTTTTTATCCAGTATGCTAGTTGATTCCTACAAAAAGATTGTCGACTTTATAGGGTTTTCGGGGGTGCTGAATTCACTGGTAACATTTTTGACACTGTAAGTTCTATAGATGACGTCATAATTGCCCTATGCTCTGATTTCCGTTGTTTTGCCTGGCTTTTTTGTCATTTATTCTTGAAACAACATTAAAGCTAGTACCTATATAACTTTTTTCGGGCTAACGTAGTATCCTTGCATGCTTTGTGGCAATACTGCCGAAAAATACGCAATAACTAAGTTATCCTTTCAGAAAATGACTGCTGAATTCAGAAAAAAAACCAACATGAAAACGAGGCTAGTGGCATCCATTCCAGAAGTCACCCTTTTATTGCTTAATCCTTATTCATATAATGAATTATTCGTTTGTCATATAGTGCACTAGTATTACGATGTTTATTTATGAACTGGAGGCTCAATTTTTCAATTAAAAACAAGGCAGCAAGGATGCAATGGCAATGGTAGTTAAAGGTAAAATCGATGCTAAGACGTCAGATTATATTTTCATTTTCATAAACGGTAAATGGTCATTTCAATTGGTCTATGATGCAGCTGAATAAAAGGTTTCTTTATTTCCAGTGATTTCTTTGTAAATGCAAATCATTTACAAGCACAACTTTAATGAAGGGTAACTAATGTTAGTGAAATAGGTACTTCAAAGGACAATGCACCATAAAGTTACCATTGTGGAATTTCAATAAGAGAGCACAATGCCTATACCGCTAATACAACATAAACAATTCAACGAAGCTCTACCAAGCAGCTCAATGGAAAACATACTTGGACACGGTTTACACTTTCAAGATGATCATCATTTTATCGAAAAAAGATATAAAACTTGCACGCATTTCTTGAAAAGTTATTCTAATAGGTGTAGTGGAGGGTACTACATAGCATCATTGAAATTGTTGAGAAATCGATTCAGAACACGATGTAGAAATAATTGGCGAAAGCTGCATCAGTCTCTTTTAAATATGAATATGACAGTCATGTTATTTTAATGCCTTGGTGCTGTTTGTGACAAACATTGGCAAGTTAGGCAAATTCCGCGGCAATAAAGCACCGGTTTTATTGTTCAGTAAGTGTAACTGATACATGTACAGTTGTTAGATGTGAAATGGCAACTGTTATTATTAAAATTGCAGAGTTATTCAGAGGTAGGAAAACCGTAAACCGTGGGAACTACGGAAAAACTTTATAGTTTGAAGATGACGTAATGAATTGCTCTACTGCTAAAGAAATTTACACATTGCTAAAACTGACATATGACGTCACATCTTCGTCGAAATATCGATACTGTTCTGTGTTTCTTCGCATAACTACATAAGATGTTGGGCTTGTACGAAACTTATACTATTTTCACGATGTATTTTACCTAAACAAAATTCAAATCAATAGAAAGTTACATATGTTGCGTTTATTTGCAATTCTTTGTGGAGGAACCGTAAAATTTGGGCAAAAATTAACAAAATTGCCAATAATGACGTCAAATGGGCAAATTTCATAATTTTACCTATCACCATTGAATTCAGCGCCCCGAAAACCCCTGATACAATCACTATCCAGCATTTTAGTCAGCCTTTTCGAAGAAAAATTTTTTACAATGGCTGCCAAATGTAGTTGGAACGCCCAAGATTTTTTGGGTGAATCACTGACATTTTCCGTAAATGTAGCATATTCACGAGCTTAAGCCCTCCCCTCCCCCTCAAACAATGTTGAGACTATGGATGATTCTCTTTGCAATCGCGCGAGTCCAGAATTAGCTGGAAATTGTAGTGTTAAACAACATTGTTTGAGGGGGAGGAGGGGAGGTGAAGCAATAGTAGGCAGTGAAAGAGAATTTTAGCACAGGCGTTCCAACACTTTCGGCAGCCATTGTCTTTTTTTTATCCAGTATGCTAGTTGATTCCTACAAAAAGATTGTCGACTTTATAGGGTTTTCGGGGGTGCTGAATTCACTGGTAACATTTTTGACACTGTAAGTTCTATAGATGACGTCATAATTGCCCTATGCTCTGATTTCCGTTGTTTTGCCTGGCTTTTTTGTCATTTATTCTTGAAACAACATTAAAGCTAGTACCTATATAACTTTTTTCGGGCTAACGTAGTATCCTTGCATGCTTTGTGGCAATACTGCCGAAGAAATACGCAATAACTAAGTTATCCTTTCAGAAAATGACTGCTGAATTCAGAAAAAAAACCAACATGAAAACGAGGCTAGTGGCATCCATTCCAGAAGTCACCCTTTTATTGCTTAATCCTTATTCATATAATGAATTATTCGTTTGTCATATAGTGCACTAGTATTACGATGTTTATTTATGAACTGGAGGCTCAATTTTCAATTAAAAACAAGGCAGCAAGGATGCAATGGCAATGGTAGTTAAAGGTAAAATCGATGCTAAGACGTCAGATTATATTTTCATTTTCATAAACGGTAAATGGTCATTTCAATTGGTCTATGATGCAGCTGAATAAAAGGTTTCTTTATTTCCAGTGATTTCTTTGTAAATGCAAATCATTTACAAGCACAACTTTAATGAAGGGTAACTAATGTTAGTGAAATAGGTACTTCAAAGGACAATGCACCATAAAGTTACCATTGTGGAATTTCAATAAGAGAGCACAATGCCTATACCGCTAATACAACATAAACAATTCAACGAAGCTCTACCAAGCAGCTCAATGGAAAACATACTTGGACACGGTTTACACTTTCAAGATGATCATCATTTTATCGAAAAAAGATATAAAACTTGCACGCATTTCTTGAAAAGTTATTCTAATAGGTGTAGTGGAGGGTACTACATAGCATCATTGAAATTGTTGAGAAATCGATTCAGAACACGATGTAGAAATAATTGGCGAAAGCTGCATCAGTCTCTTTTAAATATGAATATGACAGTCATGTTATTTTAATGCCTTGGTGCTGTTTGTGACAAACATTGGCAAGTTAGGCAAATTCCGCGGCAATAAAGCACCGGTTTTATTGTTCAGTAAGTGTAACTGATACATGTACAGTTGTTAGATGTGAAATGGCAACTGTTATTATTAAAATTGCAGAGTTATTCAGAGGTAGGAAAACCGTAAACCGTGGGAACTACGGAAAAACTTTATAGTTTGAAGATGACGTAATGAATTGCTCTACTGCTAAAGAAATTTACACATTGCTAAAACTGACATATGACGTCACATCTTCGTCGAAATATCGATACTGTTCTGTGTTTCTTCGCATAACTACATAAGATGTTGGGCTTGTACGAAACTTATACTATTTTCACGATGTATTTTACCTAAACAAAAATTCAAATCAATAGAAAGTTACATATGTTGCGTTTATTTGCAATTCTTTGTGGAGGAACCGTAAAATTTGGGCAAAAAATTAACAAAATTGCCAATAATGACGTCAAATGGGCAAATTTCATAATTTTACCTATCACCATTGAATTCAGCGCCCCGAAAACCCCCTGATACAATCACTATCCAGCATTTTAGTCAGCCTTTTCGAAGAAAAATTTTTTACAATGGCTGCCAAATGTAGTTGGAACGCCCAAGATTTTTTGGGTGAATCACTGACATTTTCCGTAAATGTAGCATATTCACGAGCTTAAGCCCTCCCCTCCCCCTCAAACAATGTTGAGACTATGGATGATTCTCTTTGCAATCGCGCGAGTCCAGAATTAGCTGGAAATTGTAGTGTTAAACAACATTGTTTGAGGGGGAGGAGGGGGAGGGTGAAGCAATAGTAGGCAGTGAAAGAGAATTTTAGCACAGGCGTTCCAACACTTTCGGCAGCCATTGTCTTTTTTTTATCCAGTATGCTAGTTGATTCCTACAAAAAGATTGTCGACTTTATAGGGTTTTCGGGGGTGCTGAATTCACTGGTAACATTTTTGACACTGTAAGTTCTATAGATGACGTCATAATTGCCCTATGCTCTGATTTCCGTTGTTTTGCCTGGCTTTTTTGTCATTTATTCTTGAAACAACATTAAAGCTAGTACCTATATAACTTTTTTCGGGCTAACGTAGTATCCTTGCATGCTTTGTGGCAATACTGCCGAAAAAATACGCAATAACTAAGTTATCCTTTCAGAAAATGACTGCTGAATTCAGAAAAAAAACCAACATGAAAACGAGGCTAGTGGCATCCATTCCAGAAGTCACCCTTTTATTGCTTAATCCTTATTCATATAATGAATTATTCGTTTGTCATATAGTGCACTAGTATTACGATGTTTATTTATGAACTGGAGGCTCAATTTTCAATTAAAAACAAGGCAGCAAGGATGCAATGGCAATGGTAGTTAAAGGTAAAATCGATGCTAAGACGTCAGATTATATTTTCATTTTCATAAACGGTAAATGGTCATTTCAATTGGTCTATGATGCAGCTGAATAAAAGGTTTCTTTATTTCCAGTGATTTCTTTGTAAATGCAAATCATTTACAAGCACAACTTTAATGAAGGGTAACTAATGTTAGTGAAATAGGTACTTCAAAGGACAATGCACCATAAAGTTACCATTGTGGAATTTCAATAAGAGAGCACAATGCCTATACCGCTAATACAACATAAACAATTCAACGAAGCTCTACCAAGCAGCTCAATGGAAAACATACTTGGACACGGTTTACACTTTCAAGATGATCATCATTTTATCGAAAAAAGATATAAAACTTGCACGCATTTCTTGAAAAGTTATTCTAATAGGTGTAGTGGAGGGTACTACATAGCATCATTGAAATTGTTGAGAAATCGATTCAGAACACGATGTAGAAATAATTGGCGAAAGCTGCATCAGTCTCTTTTAAATATGAATATGACAGTCATGTTATTTTAATGCCTTGGTGCTGTTTGTGACAAACATTGGCAAGTTAGGCAAATTCCGCGGCAATAAAGCACCGGTTTTATTGTTCAGTAAGTGTAACTGATACATGTACAGTTGTTAGATGTGAAATGGCAACTGTTATTATTAAAATTGCAGAGTTATTCAGAGGTAGGAAAACCGTAAACCGTGGGAACTACGGAAAAACTTTATAGTTTGAAGATGACGTAATGAATTGCTCTACTGCTAAAGAAATTTACACATTGCTAAAACTGACATATGACGTCACATCTTCGTCGAAATATCGATACTGTTCTGTGTTTCTTCGCATAACTACATAAGATGTTGGGCTTGTAAGAAACTTATACTATTTTCACGATGTATTTTACCTAAACAAAATTCAAATCAATAGAAAGTTACATATGTTGCGTTTATTTGCAATTCTTTGTGGAGGAACCGTAAAATTTGGGCAAAAATTAACAAAATTGCCAATAATGACGTCAAATGGGCAAATTTCATAATTTTACCTATCACCATTGAATTCAGCGCCCCAAAAACCCCTGATACAATCACTATCCAGCATTTTAGTCAGCCTTTTCGAAGAAAAATTTTTTACAATGGCTGCCAAATGTAGTTGGAACGCCCAAGATTTTTTGGGTGAATCACTGACATTTTCCGTAAATGTAGCATATTCACGAGCTTAAGCCCTCCCCTCCCCCTCAAACAATGTTGAGACTATGGATGATTCTCTTTGCAATCGCGCGAGTCCAGAATTAGCTGGAAATTGTAGTGTTAAACAACATTGTTTGAGGGGGAGGAGGGGGAGGGTGAAGCAATAGTAGGCAGTGAAAGAGAATTTTAGCACAGGCGTTCCAACGCTTTCGGCAGCCATTGTACACCCTTGCCTGCACTTGCTCAGCTCGACAAGCTTTCAAGACGGAAAGAGATTACGGGACGAAAAGATGATAGGAACTAAATTGAAATGAGTGGCCTTTAAGTTTTAAAATAAAAGAAATAAAACAAAAAAGCTGCAGTTACTACTTACTATTTTATCAAGTCAAATACACGCCGTCTAGGTAGCTTCTCCAATCTGTCTCTCCAATTCAGTTCAGCTCATCCATTACCAAAACCTTTCATCTGATGATGCAGTGATGCAGAATGCTTACAGTTTTTGAGATTTCTTTTGTTTGGCTTTAGTCCCTTGGGGATTCTTTTTGTCTTCCTTGTTTCTTTTTGTCCCTACTTCTATTTCAGGTCACTGAGCAGTGGCAATACAACGTGACAATGACTTCTCTGATTCATCAATCAATCAAATCTCTATAACAAGACAGCATGCTAACTTGACTCCGCAATGCTGCGGCTTCTCGATTCCTGCAAGTTTTGTGCCAAAACAGATGTTCTGAAGCAAAATCTTGGGCATCCTAAAGATTTAGTACTCCATTTTTGCCAAAATAGGCTATAACCCATTGGCTTTGAGTACTCCATTATAACTGAGAGTCATTACCCGAGCCACGGTTATCGTTTTAAAAAGAAACCGTAACTTAGGCCTTAGCCAAATGATCAAACATTTTTTGCCCAAAATTTTGAATTTGCATTACAACAAATGTTTGACCGTTTGGCCATGTCCAAAACATTACTCGACAAGCAAGTGTAATAAAATTTGTGGCGTGATGTTTTTGAAAAAGTTCAAAAACCATTCTTGCTTGAAGCATACAAAAAATGTTGTTGGAGCAATATTTGCCGACGTGCCTAAACGGTCAAACATTTTGCTAGACAAGCAAATCTCAAATGTTGGACCAGCAATGTTTGATCGTGCCAGGGCTTAACACAACACCGAGATTGCTCAAAATGTCTGAGCGACCCGGTATCTAGCATTCAATTCAAAAGAGCCGCATTAGCGATTACTATGGCTCAAGTAATAAATCTAGACATAACAACCATTTGAGATACATACTCTAGGTCGAAGCATTTAATTTTAATAAAAACCTAGAAATTTCCTGGTAAAAGGCAGTCATCAATACTTTCAGAATACCATTATAAGAAAAAAATCAAAAATCAAAATGGTCTTATCTAGTAACAGGATAAAGCTGCTTTCTGAAGGTTTTCAATGCGACCATGCAACTCTTCAATATCTGGACTTGCTTTTTCGAGTGTAAGTTTTGAGTCCTCTATCAACTCGGCGATTTTCTGAGGAAGTAAAAAAAAAATTTTAATATCATGGCGCAATAACGTCCGGTCATGACAAACGTATTCTGATAGAATATATACAGGATATAGATATATATATATATATATATATATATAAAGGAGATAACGGATCTCAAAAGGCAATCAGTCTATAATTAACCTACTTGCTTAACTTTACTGAAAGACTCAAATGAAGATCTCTTCATTGCATGTTGAATATTCGATCGTCTATAAGCATCATTCCATAGCCTGTCTAATACGTTCGTAATACCATCTGATCCATAGAATCCTCTTAATTCGCCTCTCCAAAGACTAAGACCGAGCTTATTATGCTGAGCGAGATGGGCTGAAAAATCATCTAAATAGTTCTTCATCCCTGCAAGAAAATTGGTTGGTTAGAACATTGAATCACGTATACCTTTAAGCTATACTGGTTGCCAAAAGAGGCTTGATTTTAAAGCTTTTGCGGCACCTTAACCAAACACAAGCCTGTCATGTGTCATACTGGAAATCATCACTCTTAAGCTTTAAATGTCTCCAAACATTAAATATCGCAAGTTTCTTAACAACAAGAAGCTGCCTTTCCTCTACAGTCTTGGACAAAATATATTGGAACTGGGACAGTTTTTAAATCTACTCACAATTTCCCCCCTCCCCATAATACAATATTGTTCATATTTTTTCAATGTGCCGCAATGTAGCACTTGCACCTGCACAACATTGTTCAGGGGGAGAGGGAATGAAAATATTGACCACATGATGAAAAATCGAGAGATATAGGATGTCTGTCACAAGTTCCAAAATTTTTGTCCAGGATTGTAGTTACAATTGATTCCTTTTTTGATCAAACCAATACTGGCAACTTCTTCTTAGAAAAATAAGTCTATCAAATGAAAAGGCAGCTGAAATAATATATTCTTACATCAAATAGGATTCTGTTATCTAAGATACTTTGCCATAAGAAATTATACCTGATTTCGTATAATCAAACCAAAAGAACATATCTTTCATTTCTTCTGGTGCCAGACTCGTAGCATTTGCTGTAAAAAGTATAAATTATAAGTGACGATATTGAGCTGGCTGCATACAATGCTTTATCTTTAGAACAATTAAGGACAGCACTAGTGCAGCTGATGCTCAGCCAAAGATAATTTTTTCCACAGACAAGAAGCGCATGTACTAAAATGAAACAATATATCTGTGACTCGTAATTAATAACCTACATCGTCGTAATCTTAAATAAATAAGGGCCAGGTCGCTAAAGAACAACTGGGAACGTTAAAAACAATCTGGCAGCTAACCTCCAGTAATACTGCAGAGATTGGGTTGATGGAATGTTTGACTCTGAAGGCTAATAGTAGTAGTAGATTATAATCAGTCGGAAAGAAAGTTTTTGGACGATAGCTCCACAGGACACAAGTCTTCCAGGGAGATTGGCTAAACTGGAAGTTTAACTGATTCTTGCGAAATGAGATACAGTGTTATTGTTAAGGCCAGTTCTAGTTGAGTTGCTCACAAAGTCTAGAGAATGACGATGTTGATCTCCTGAGGGAAAAGATAGCATGAGTAGAAGAGAGACGAGATACAGCTCTAAGGTTCTTTAGTAAAGGGTGATTCCGCTTTACTCATTAAAGTGCTAGCTAATACAATGCTATATGTCATTTGATTGGTTTGAAATAGGCTACATGTATTTACAGGTCTTGACTTTGCGAGCTACTCACCGATTAACGGATGTCAGAGAAAGGCTATCTAAAGGAGCAAAAACAGGAATCTTACCCATTTTGTAAAGCTCTTCGTGTGATTCTTGTAATTGTTGTTTGATTAAGTTCTGATTTTTATGGAAAAACATCTTTCCCTTATGATAGTTATTAGCAACATCTCTCACACCAGATATGATATCCCTGTAATGGCTAACGATCTTTCTTGCTTGCAAACATGGGTTTTTATCTAAAAAGAATAAGAAACAACTTATTTTTTCGGAAATTTCAAGTTAAATCATCGACGTAGAAAGCAGAAGCTTTTAATGTACCCTGGGTACTTTTAATTCTTCATGAATAAAATCCAAAGGTCACCTGGACGGGACTGTATTAGATAAATTTTCTATTCTCACCCGATGCAAATCTCTGAACTTGTATCTAGGCTAACATAAGATAATCTAAAGAACAACAGGGA